>JANHGB010033332.1:0-35621 GCA_026283785.1 Coracopsis vasa
AGCATACAGAATGCATCAGCTTACCCCTGGGCTAAAGTCATGTATCCTCAACACAAGGATGCATTCCATGGACATGGTATTAGTTTTGGGGCTAGAGGAGGGGCTTCTGCCCAGATATGACATTCATTCCCACACAGGGATTGTATAAATCCCCCTAGCATAAAGCAGTGTCTAATAGCTCAGGGATTTACCAGACTTTCTATATATTATGCATCAGCACAAGGCTAGATTGTTGCATTCTTTAATCTTCTAAGGTTTTTTTATTTATTTAGTATTCATTAACTGGTTATAGATTACCCCATAAGATCTTGTATCGGTTTTGGGAAAGTCACAGCAAGCATACGGAAATGCAATTATTCATTGTATGACACAGAAAAATATGTAAAAACATCACATTGTGGAGCATGGTGTCATAATTAGAGAACTGGCAAACACTTGACATACCAAATTAAGACGCCCAGCTGTTACAATGAAAAGTGCAATCAGTCACTAATATCCCTAAAAATAGCTTTAAAAAAAGCAGTAGGCCCTCCAGTTTCCTCTTTAGCTACTGTTGAAGATAAATTACAGCTTTGCTGACATTGGACTGTAATTTTTAGGCTTGTTATCTAAGGAAGTGCAGTTTATTGTTATCTCATTACCTTCATGTAATGCCTGTTCAACTGCCTGTCTGCTCTCCTGTTAACTTTCGAAACTGATGGGCAATATCAGCCACCCTTGACAGGAAGGTAAAAATCTCAGGGATTAAATGCAAATTCATGAAAATATTTTTTTTTCAGTAGAGGAGAAAAAAACAAGTACATGTCCCCACTGAGGAGAGGACAGGCAGAGCTGGGCTGCCATCCGCTCCTTCTGGCAGCAGGATCTGCTGGGCAGCCTGTGTAGCTCAGGGGCAGCCACGGCGTATTCTGCCAACTGGTGGGGTCAGAGGATGTGTGAATGAGCTCAGAGGAATATAGCAAGATCTGTGGATGTGATTGACCTGGCATTGTAGAAGACAAGTGGAGAAAGCAATCACAGGAATGCTCAGGGAAATCATAGTTATTAAAGCAGGATCAGTGGGATGTGGAACCAAAATCCTTAGGAAATCAGGTTTTATTCATTGTTTTCTTCATGGCACAGGTTGGTTTAATTGTTGTGTTTGTTGTATTTAAAAAAAAAAAAAGAGGTTTAGCAATTCCTTCATAATTAAAGCTCTCAAAAAGATGTCAGAGACAAAAGTAATCATTTCTATGCAAATAGTCAGAGCTATAGTTCAGAACAAGATTTTATTTCTGTAGTATTCTGAAGGTTCTTATGGTGGATTGAGTTTAGCCAACTGTGTGTTGTCTCTTTTGTTTATTCTGGATATATGGAGATGTGACCCTTTTTGCTACTAATGAAGTTTGTGATTTGTATGTTAATCTACATCCAATTCAATACCAATCTGGTAACAGCTGGTAAAAGAACATCCTTCTAAATGTGACCAATTAGCAAATAAATATCATAAATATCTCAGATAACTGTGATGCAGCAAAACCCCAGCTTTTTCTTATGTCTGGCAGAGTATCTTAAACGGTCTTTTTTTCAGATCTCTTTAATATCCTAAGTAAAACAGATGAAGTTGCAATTGCAACTTAATTGTCTTAAACACAAACAGGAAAGTGTCCATCATAGCTGTTCCCCTACATGAGATATTTTTACTGTCCTTCATTCAAACATTAAGAACACTCTTGCCTGTCTGTTCTCCGTGAGGGACAGCCAAGTAATGTAGAAGGAAGGGAAGACATTTTTTCTGTCAAGTTTCATTTGTCTTGGAATAAAGAAGGAACAGAACAATGTGCTATAACCTGGTAAGGTTCAGAGGAAAACTAGATTTTTAGCTCTTTTTGTAGATAGTCCACATGGTTTATGATATAACCTTTAACACATCCAGACTGCTGTTTCCTACAGAATAGTTGGGGGTTTGTAAAGGTCAGCTCTTCATTTTTTTCCGACTTGCTGCACAATTATTTTGTTTCCAAGAGGTATTTTTTACACAGTATTTAAGTCTCAAGATAAACACATAGAAAATTTGGAACAGCCAATTAAAGAACACCTCTGAAATGTAAGTTAACTTGCTCACCATAGCACATGTCTCTTTCATAGAATCATAGAATGGTTTGGGCTGGAAAGGACCTTAAGATCATCTAGTTCCAAACCCCCTGCCACGGGAAGGGACACCTCACACTTGATCTGTTTTCTTCTTTTACATTGCTAATACCTCACCTAGGAAGAAAAGTCCTTATCAAATCTGCCAACCTATCCTGTAGGCATCCTGTCAAATATAGGAATAGTTAAAAAAGAATGCCAGGGATAAATATAAATAGCATAACAGGAAAGAGTTTTTACACAGTGCTGTTTTTAAGAGAAATGATCTATCTACTTACCTGTCTGCTGACCTTCTAACCTGCAAACACACATCCCACAACCTCCCTTCACCCTGAAACAAGGCAGCTACAGATAAATAAAATATAAATTTCTGTAAATAACAGCCTTCATCTTGTACCTGGCATTTTCATTGTATGCTTCCTTGTTATTTAAGAGCAAGTAATCATTCTATGATTCCTTCACCTTCTGTGTGCCACTCATTACTATATAGCCCTCCCTGTCTCTGGAATCTTTCATTCCAGGGTAAACACTGACAAATCATCAGCTTTTCTCCAGCGTTCTCTTGATACACCATAAGTCTGCCACCTTTCTGCTGAGTGGGATCAAGTCAAAACATGTTCCTAAACCCCAGCAGTGCTCATATATGTATTGCCTGTGTGAGAAGACATCATGACAAGGTGGGGATCCATGATGATGGATCCATAGCAGCCGAGAACCTGATTGGGGCAGCTTAGATATAGTCTGTCTCTACATCTATAAATTTCATTATGGATTCATCTGAAAGAAGTGCTACTTCTTTCTCTTTAGTGTTACTTCTTTCTCTTTAGCGCTACTGTGTCTGTGATATTCAAGACATGATTCTGTTTCTGAGAGGCAGGAGCAACCTGATGCACATGCATACCTATAAAGCAAACAGCTGCATAGCACAAGACTCCAGACACTTGCCCGTGAATTTAATTTCATTTGAAACTTTTTTCTTTATTCTCTTAAGGTGTTTTCATTTATGGTTATTGTGGTTTTTTCTTCTCAGGAGTCAGAAATGGGGAACTTTGTAGCCTCCTCCTCTTTGCCATGGAAATCATTATATATTCAAACTTTCATCACTGCTGCAGTTCAGTTTGTTCTGGAACTCTGTTACTGTGACGTGGCCTTGGTGTATTGTGAGTCTTTTGGTATGACATTTATCTGTACAAATTGAGGATCCTGTCCAGATATATCCAAACCTTGGTTGCTATCCAGGTTTAGCAGCAGAAAACAGATGGTATTTTTTCAGACTGTTTTCTTCCCCACAGTCCTAGACGTTTGAAACAAGCCTTCAGAGTGAATAGTTCTCAGCCTATTATGGGCTTAAGGAGGTTGAGCAAGTCTCGCAGGCAAAACATTCTGCACTTGGAGTTTTTACTAACTATATTTTATTGTCAACCAACACCAGCATCTTATCACTGAATTGGGTATTTAGTAAAAAAGAAAATGTAAACAAACAAACAAACTCACCTCCCCCTTCCTCATCTGAAGTCTCCTTATTTTCACCACAGGTTATGCTTGGTCCCTTCCGATCTGTTTGATGAGGCAATGGTCAGGGCAGGCAATTGAAGTCAAGTGTGTAATGGTTTCTGACTGACAAGCCTTCCTAGTTTTCCTTTGCTTCTCCTTCTTTCTTGGTGTCCCTGCCTGGCATGCGTTACCTACGAGCTTCAGTCCCTGAGAGGTGTTCCTCCCTGACATGAGGTGTTCATGGGTTGTGGTCCATCAGGGGTCTCCTCACCCTGGCATGGCTTACCTGTGGGCTGAATTCCCCAGTGTATAACTTCTTTTAGCATGGGGACCTTCTTCAAAGCAGGCCTCTGGCTGTGTTTCCCCCACCAGCTCCAGAGGTGGCTGGGCTCAATTGTGACTGGAGAGGGCAGCTCATGGCCTTTTCCTGCAGAGCTCCCCACCACAGGTCCCACTACCTAAACCTGCCATGTGTGTCCCACATGACAAGACTGAAAGCCCAAGCTCTGTGCTGTACTGGTGTTTTGATAATGTGTATTCTCTTTCAAGCATGATGGACATATCAGGAAGGTATCTAGAAATCAAGTCTGTTGTTAAATCTTAATTTTCTCTTCTTAGAAATATTTGGCAATGGAAGCATTCGTTGGGAATAGGATTATATGCACATTCACGTGGGCATGCACGGATGCTTTTCTCCTTTGTCACTATCGGGCACAGTGGAATCATTACGTGTGTTTCTGTTGATTGGAGTTCTGCAGGGTCATGACATATCCTTCAGCCTTACTTTTTATTTCCTCATTGATGGAGGTGCAGCCACAGTCAAGTGTAAAATGGTATTCACGTACTTCTGCCAAGAAAGGAAAAAAACCAGAAAAAAACAACAAAAGAGATAAAGTTTTTTCTGGTAAGACTGAAATCAGAACAAGTTTGCTTTTGATAAAAGATTGATGAAGAGGCATTCACTGCTTGCAGGAGAAAACATTTGTGAAAACAATTGATATTGGAAGCTTTTGATAAGACATGCAAAAAAACATTCATTTTAATATTGATTGCTTGCTGTGGAATAGATTGGCAGCTTTTGCATGATGAGGTCATGAAATATGAGATTGGTTCAGGCAAATTCATTACTTTTGTTTTTTTCTTTTTCTGTTTTGATATTAGTTTGCCTTTTCCCAAATTTATATAATGTAATTTTTCTGTCATCTTTTATAAAATACTTGCGTGCCCATCTGGTATGAGAGTAGGCATAAAAATATCTTTCAGAGCAAAGAGGGCCTAAGTTACCACACTAAGAATAAGTATTTGTAAACCATATTAGAGACAAGCTCAGTAAGATCAATCCTCTTTTATGGATTTGTGTTAAAATTACATCAACTGGTGCCAGGGCAGTCTGCCCTATTTAGTTCTTTTGAAATCCATTAAATAGACCTTAAGGGTTTAAATCAATGAAAGGAATTACTTATGAAGATGTTCTGCAATATTCTTGTAGAATTCTTGTGTCATGTGGGACTTGATTTTGTGTCTGATTTAAACAAACAGGAAAATAAATACTAACTGCAAAAGCGGGGGAAGAAGAAGGCTCCATGAAGCAGAGGTGCATCATCCATTAAAATTGCACCACACTGTATTACTCTTCAGTCTAGACTTTAGCAGTGCATATGCTGTCACTAGTACTAGAGACAACTTTTCTATAAGAGGAGAGACTGAAAAGACTCTAACTGTTTATGCAAGAGAGAAAATCAGTAAGGACATAATAAACATATATAACATAATAGCTATAGAATGACTGTAGACTAGAAATTTTCATTCAGATGTTTTGTGTGTGTGGTGTAAACATAAACTCTTGCTAATTAATACAGAAAAGAAAATCAGGTACAATTAATATGATTATGCTTAATTAATACATATGATTTGCCTTACCAGTTGTCTTAATTTTGCAGTGATTTTTACATGTTCCTTTTGCAGAGTTATGTTAGTATATTACACGTATCCATAGCTGACCACAGACAGTTGAATGTCCAGGTTCAAGACTGACTGTTGAGCTGTGCTCATATCCCTTGATCGATCTCGTTATGAACTAATATGTTAGATTAAATCTTCCAGATAATTTAACTCTTGGGGGCATGGAGAAGTAGGGAAAATGCATAATTTTGTGTAGAGGGAGGCACATGCTGGCAAACCTCTGCTGTTTTGTGATCAGTTGCCTGCCTGTGGTCAAAGTGCAGATGCCGTCAAGGGACTGCTATCACATCAGAGGAACAAGACATTATGTGACTTATTGGCCAGGCAAGAGACTGTAAGTGCACATAGAGCTGTGACAGTGGACATGTCTGTGTGGCCCCAAACCAGTTCTGGTCTGTTTGCTGCTGGCAGATAAGAAAAGAGGAGTCATGAACTGTCTGGGTCTGCAGTACAGGTACTGTGCCTGGTGTATCCTTGGATGTGTTTCTTGTTCATCTTTATGCTAGTGAGTTAACAAGTTACCAAGTAAGCCCACACAGGATGCCCAGTAGGGTTTATTTATGGCTGATCTGACAGCAGCTGGTCGAACATAGATGCATGCAGTGGGATAAGTAGAAGACTGAAGTGCTCTTTGGTTGGGATGTATATCAGGTGCTGGTCATAAAGCATGAAAAAGACATCTGTGAATGACTAGTTGAAGTAACTGAAATAAATATTTATAGCTGTTAAACTTTTGATGCACTAGGCAATACATTCATATGGAAATTCACTTTCCACGATGGAGTATTAACTATGCATAGGAATTCTTTCAGAAGTCTATAAAAAAAAGGGAATTTCCCAAATTCCTTTCTGCAGGCCTACAGCTGCAAATGTAGTCCCTCCATCAGCATGAGGGACCACTGAAGTCTTCAGGACATTTTCAGAGTTCTGCTATATCTCATTTATGTCCTGGCATCTATTAGGTGTCACTTTGAGGCCACTTCCTCACATACCTGTTCTTCACATGCTCGCTAACGCTTAATGTACGTGTTAAGTAAAGGCAGAAGTGTGACCAGACTGGCAGCTTCTACCTGGGTGAGAAAAGTTAAAGAATTTAAAGAGAATTAAAAATTAAATCTCACGTTAATCAAACAACATACAGTCCACAGTCCTGAGGCCCCACTGCAGACTGCTAACAGTGATGGCTTATGAGGCCTATTAAGAGCTTAGTACCTTTTCTCACATTTTAACCCAGACAAAATGTGTCCAAAATATACTTAATTCAAGCACTTTACAGCATACATTTTTTACTTGTGCTTTTTTTGGTGTGGCTTCAGAAGAAATCAGAGAAATGGAAAATATGATTCATTCCTGGTAATAATAAGTTTTCTTATTTTATGTTTACAGCTGGAGATAACATGTTTAGAGGGAGTAAGTTCTATCAGGGGTTTCAGTGCAGAACATGGAATAATAATGAGGTGCACTCAACTGCATTTAGAAAGAAAACAAACAGTCAAACATACCTATATTCATTTTTAATAAATCAGTATTATAAACTTTTCATTGATCTTTTACTTTCTAAACAGAGATAATAAATTGCAATTTTATAGGTTGTTCTTAGTGCACAGTACATGAAATTGCAAGAAAGAAAAAACTGTTCATTTACTGAGGAGAAAAGTTGCATGTGAATTTAGTGTTTGTTTGAGTATTTCTCTTCCATTTTATATCAGCATGATATATTCTTAATGTCACTGTTGAGGTACTAATAGCTTTGTAAACATAGGATTAAAGTTTGCCTGCAGTTTTGCAGATCATTATGTGACGTTTTAAAGGGAATGCCAATAATTAAGCAGGTATTTTAATGTTGCAAACTGTCTCATATGCTGCCAATAAAACATTTTTATTTAGTTTAAAGAGTAATTCATCTTTTGGTAATTTGTGCTAGAAGGCCTACATCCAGGTAATGTTATCATATTAATAATGTTGTGGTATTGCTAATGCCGCTTGGAAATATGTATATAACATTGCTAAGGTCTTAGATTGTGTACAAAAAATAATAACCCTGCAAAGTGGCTAAATAAGAATTATGTCTGCAACCCCTCCACTGAGCTAGAAATTAACATTAAAGTTTTGTGTCTTATGATATGAAAAAGATTAAAATGTAGCATAATATGATTTGTAAGTGAAGGAAGAGGGGGAATTCTGACTTACTTTAAATTTAGTGTGAGAAAGTTTAAATACTATTGGTTGAATACATTTCCATTTCCAGCAAATTACTAACTCATTAAGGGACTAGTCAGTATAAAACTGTAAGTCTGGTAATTCTCTTTAAAGAGTATCATTCAAAGCAGAACCTTTGTAATCTATGACCTATTCTGTTGTGCTGTAAATCAGAGAATTTTATTTTTGTAAAGGCTAATCAAGGCATCCTGCTACACAGAGGGACATTAGCTGCAGCAGCTATAGTAAATCACACAGTATCTACTTATTGCTTCTTGTCTAACTTCCATTGTTCTCTTTGCTGAAAAAAAAAATGGAATCTTAATTTGAATGTGTATGTATTAACCTTTTTGTATGGCATGACATAAAAAAGTACCCAAGAGAAGTTAAGTAGCAGGCAGTTCTTGTAGTGAGTATATCATGTTCCACATGGGAATTCAAAGGAGTGTTAAGATTTATGGTTTTAAGTAAATGTCTGAGGACCTTTATTTTTCCTTACAAAGCGTAGATGGATTTTCTCCCTCACACCTGGCACTTGCATATGGAACAGTCTTTACAGAACTCTTCAGAAAGTTCAGTCTCACAGGAAGAGAAAATATATAGCATTTTATACCAGTATTTCTCCTATGCTTCTGTTTGATCTAATCCTGAATTATCAATTAGCAAGCACAATTTACCATTTTATGAATCATGTAAGATTCACATTGGAATGCACTATCCTGCATTCTGAGCTGATGTATGATGCAGAGTTAGGAGGCACCTGTTAGCTAACCTGAACTAACCACTCCATGAAACCCACTTAGAAATCTTGCTTATTCTCTCCTGCAGTCAGTTTGTCATCGTACACCACACAATCACTAATTTAATGAAACAGATACTTCTTCTAGCTCGTTATTGAAACTGTAGCTGCAGTTAATAACTTTATTATTCACATTATTGTTTGAATAGATTTGAAAGGATTCTTCCTAAAATAATTTTGTCTTAATAAATGACTTCTTAATTTTCCAGATGGAAGAGAGTTGAAAAAATATATTGTATTCATATCATACCTGTAAGGCTCTGAAGTTTCTAACCTTTAGAAAATTTCAGCAGATACGTTGTAATTACAAATTCTTGTCCTTTATATAGATATAATGGATCTGATTATCTTTTCAAAAGGAGAAAATCTGCACATCTTGGCAGTTTCTAGCCTATTTTATTTGTGTAGCAGGAAACATGAATTAAAAGCAACGAACAATCATTGGCAGAGATACCCTGACACTCAAACAGAGTTGCAGTGGAGTTAACTGATTTTTAATAACTTGCCTTTTGTTCCTGTTCCCCAGGAGGGCAGTGACTGGGAGATGTCTTGAGGAATAGGTGTGCTATGGGCTGGTGGTTTTCTGGGATCATTGCAGTCAATGGTATAATGAAAATCCCGTCATAAATTTCTTATATTGGTATTCGGGGCACAAAGCTCCACAAAAGTGCTCTTGCAACTGAAAACTAGACTGAGAGCTGGAGGAGACTCATGAAGAGATGATCCAGACAAGTATACCTGTGTTTAAAAGAAACTTTCACTGTGAAGTTTACTGATTATCTTAAATTCGAAACTATGATCTCCGTAGCGCCTAGTGAGGCAGGATAAGATCTTGCCACCTCCAACAGCTGAAGGTGGTAAGGAAACCCACAGGTTAAACACCTCTCCAGCAGCTCCCATCTAAGTGCCACACTTTATATAAGCTTCATCTCCTCCCAAAACGTTTGTAAGTAACAAAACTCTCAGACTTTGCTCCAGATTTGTTCAGAAGTTACTCTCACCTGAATAAATAGTTCAAGACTTAGCACTTTTCGGTTAGCCCTGGACTTGCTAATGGGATAACAAAAAACATATAGAAACACAATTAAAAATTTAAAGGGGGTGAGAAGGAGGAGAGGGAGATTAAACCCCCCCTCATAATGCAATGAAGCTGCCATGAATGTGGCTTATCTGGGAAACCATAAGTTTATATTGCTGTTTATTGTGGTAACCTTTATTACCTGTCATTGCAGAAGTTTTAACCATGATATCACCTTAAGAACGTTGTATCCTTATTTTAAAGTTGTTTTGAAGAGATATTCAATATCCTCTTAAAACAAGGCAATTTATTATATCCCAACATCTTAATACTCTAAAAGACCTGCCTCCCATCCCCTGGTGTTTGCTGCTGGTTGTGTTAAAGTTTTGTGATTCTATGTCACTTATTTGCATCTGGTTGCATTCAGCTTCACTGTTACCTGCTGACTGAAAGCTGAAAACTCCCATGCGCGCGCTCATTCCTTCATTTGCTGCAGTAGTCTGTCTGTGGAACTCTAATAGTAGTCCTTAAAATGATACTAGGGTTTACATTTAGAAAGCAATGAATCTTTTTTCATAGAACATTTTTTTGTATCTTTCCTTTTATTCTATTTCTTTGGCACAATCAATATTTAAACTATTGCAAGTACTGAATAGGAAGAGATTATAAAAATCAGGGTAAAATATTCTGCTAAGTGAAGGGTTTTTTGCCCATTCATCACATTTATTTGAATATCTGGTATTTTCAATAATACATCTATTTTTCCTTCTATTTCCTTCTGTGTTGCTTAGCACCCACAATAGTCTGAATACTAGACAAGTACCGTGATGTATAACTCTGAAAATGTTGAAAAGGTGAAGTCAAATATTAGATGTATTCTACAGCATTATAAAATAGCAAATAGTTTCTGATTGCTGGACTTTAACTGCTAAGTGGACTGTGTAATTTAGGCCCAGTGGTGCACTGTTTTTTTTTTTGCTTTACCCATGTGGAACAGTATTTAGCTCAATGCCACTCAGCAGCCAAAATTCACATAAATGGATGGCGGTATCAGATCAGGGTGCTGATTTGCTTCATAATTTTAACAGTGGATAATTTTCCCTTCAGATTTACCTGTGCCATGACCTGTGGAAGACTCTCTGAGCCCGAAAGCTTATTTGGGTTTTCTTTCTGTATCAGCTGGTTAAATAAAAGATGTTAAGTCTTCTTGCAAATGCCGCTTTCCATTTCTTAGACCATCATGACCATCATGACTTAACAGAATGTTAATACCATGTCTGTATTTTTTTCTCTTTTAGGTAATCTCTACTTTCAATTCTATTGATGTTTCAGCTTTTCCTTCCTATATAATAAAGGATATTTTTCTGTTGCTGCTTTCTTCTGCTTGCTTTTTTGAGTCATTGGTCTGTGATCAGGGAATGAAAATTCTGTTGCTCTTCCAGTTGATTTCCTTTCTGTGTCTGCTGCTTTTGAGGCTTGGTCTCTGTCCTTGGATTGTAAGAGGGTTACAGCAATAATAAAGTGAGGTTTGGTGTTTCTTCTGGGAACTTCTTATGCTGCTGCTGCTTTTTTTCCTTTTTTTTTTTTTTTTTTAGGAGGTCACCTTTAGTATTTCTTTAGACTATCCATGGAAAAACACTTTTCCTGTTAATAAAAAGCTGCTCATGGAAAAGGACTTTTCCAGGGATAGTGGGTGTGCCATCTGCATTTTTACGTGTGTCCTGTTGGTTTGAAGAGGTGTATGGTGCCATAGGTACTCAGGAGAGCTTTTTTATTATTTCATTAATTCTGCAGATTAATGAGACAAAAGTGTTCCACTTATTTTCCCATCTGATATTGAAATACAGCACAGTTAAGAAAAAGCCTATCTGGAAAGCCAACATTTTCATTCTTGTTGATCATTCCTAGAAGTTTAAAATACCTTTTCTGGAGCATTTACCTTGTGTGAATCTCTTTCTGAGTGTCATCAGGCAGTCTATTATCTGTTTAATCTAAACAGGCAGCAATTAGGCAAACTGTTATTGTTTCCACTCTATAGGCCCCAGGGATTCATGGGCAAAGATGTGGTTCTCCAGATAATAGGAACGGTTAGAACTGGATCTTAGGTAGTGGAAAATTGCTTTTGAGATGATAGGTGATAGAAAAAAACAAACACCTAAAAAATCCCAAGGAATTAAAATATTTCAAATTCCCTTTCAAGAGAAAACACCTCAAGAAATTAGCTCTTTTACATTCAAATCCATATCCTCAAATTCAAACTATTCTCTGCTGTAGTGTTTCTTTAAATAAAAGGTTTCAAAATAAAGTACATTGCATATCAGAAAATATAATATGACTTCTCGAGCGGGCTATATATTTGTTAGATGGAGAGCACTCAATATTGACATATCAAAATACGTTGTCAAGAAGATATCAAGCAGAAATCAGAACAAGAGGATTTCAGTTACTGAAACAGAGTCATCTTCTCCCTCTTCACAGTTTAGCTTAGTCTTCCAAAGTGACCTTTTAGTTAGCCCACTGCTGGCAGAACCAAAGGATATTCATAGACTCATAGAATAGTTAGGGTTGGAAAGGACCTTAAGATCATCTCGTTCCAAGCCCCCTGCCATGGGTGGGAATGCCCCACCCTAGACCATGACATGGTCACACCATGACCTGGTGACACCCAAGTCTTTGTCCAAACAGGCCTTGAACACTGCCAGGGATATTGTGTTATTCATTCAGGATGTGCTGACTCAGCCTTGTGGAATTCAAGCTCAGAATTCAGACAGAAAAAAAAAAAAAAAAAAAGGAAAAAAAAATTAAAAAGCCTTGAATGAAAAAAAGTTTTAATTTCGTCTACCGTGAATTCATTGTCCCAAGTCAGCCAAAACCCATTCTCCGTAAAGACCCAGTCCCTAATACTGGGTTTCATCAATTCTGGATCTTTTCAGCTCCCTTTTGTCCAGTGCAAGGACATACTTCCTAATATACACTATGTGCACTTGCAGTACTTGCCCTTGGAATATGGATCACAGGAATTAATTTGGATCAACAGCTAAGACAGTAAAATATCTCTAGAATCATTAATAATAGATATTCTCAAAAGAAATGTTTCCTGAGGCATAAAACAAATACATGAAGAAATTGAAAGTGACACTGACATAAACAATTGTATTTAGATTTGTGTTACAGTAGTAACCTAAGGCAAAACCTAAACATTTGCAGAAATAGCTTGAATTCTACCTTTTTTTCTCAGAGAAAAAAGCTGCAGACCAGCCAACCTACCATCTACAAAGTATAGTCTGCTATAAAACATTAATCACCCTAATTCTATATCAAATATATGCAGTGTACAAATCAAAGACGTTGTTTGGGTTTCGAAGCTGCTATCTTAAAAAAGTTATCCTGGGATCTTCTAATTAAGCTTTTCTGTGTCTATAATCTACATTATCATCACCAGTAGTGATGTTTAATGTTCTGAAGCTTGTTCCTGTTTTTGATAAAGAGATACAAGAAAACAGAGGTAAAACACATTCATCTGCTCTTTTAAAATAAAACTTTTAACTGAAATCCAGAAATACGTTATTTCTGTCATCATCTGGATGTATAATTGCCCAAAGTGCAAATTTCATATCTTTTTTTGAAATATGTGGTTCTTGACATGATTGTAGAGAGAATAGTAGATAAGATGGGGCACTGTTTTGTTGGCCCTCCCTTTGTTCCTAAGCTAGCCACATACCCTCCAGCCTGCAAAAAGAATTGGAAAGGAACCCGTATGTTTTAAGAATCAATCAATTTAAACTATGCATCTAACTGTGGACAACAGTCAAGATCAAGCAAGAGTGGTTGAAAAAGGTTGTTTTTTCATGAGGGCATTTTGTTTGATTTAAGCAGCCCTTGCCATCCCTCTTATTCTTTCTTCATCACCATCCTCTCAATGTAGCTGTAGCACAGCATCAAGCTGCGAACTGTATCAGGGAACTGATGCAAAGGTTAAAAGGAAACAAATTGAGAAGCGTAGTAGATGGTGACAAAAAATGAAGGGCAGAACAGGGCTGCTTAAGCAAGCAAAACTGCCAGAAGAGATGCTCTTTAAAACATGGCTTGATGGACAATTGATTAGGGGTTTCCAAGGTTGTGAGTTATTACATATATACCTGTTTTCCTTTGTAATTCTAGCTGTACAGGGCAAATCACTTTTGAGTTCCTCATTTACTTAAGTTATTAATTTTATTATTAATATATTTTAGGTTATTACCTTCTTAATAACATGCAGTATTCTCAGTTGGAGAAGTTCTAGAGTGACAGCCGTGTTTTGGATTTTGTATTAATGAAGGAAATTATTGAACTATTTAAATGTATCTTGTTAAAATGTTATGGGCAACAAGTTGTACAGAAAAAAATAGACATTTAATATAAACATAATGTTTTAAAGTTGAAATCTAATAACTGCTTTGTCTGAATATTGAGTGCACTGTCCTTGCACTGACAAATCTCTTCTGCCTGATTACTGCTTCATTAAGAAAAAAACTGCGTTATTAAAAATTCCATTTAAAAAACAAAGCCTAAACCTATTTTTGTTCTTTAAAACTGCAATACATAAGACAGGAAGGGTGGAGGGGGAAGCTTTAGAAAGAGAATGGATTGAATCCACTTTAAAATATGAGACCAGAGGAAAAGAAGTGGTAAAAGAGAGAGAAAGGGATAATAATAACAAGGGTATAAACAGCACTAAAATATCTGTAAATGAATCTTTTTCAATTAAAAGTGCATATAGTAATTGCAAATACAAACTGAATGTTTTGAACATTGCATAAATGCTGAGATAAATGCTTCTGAATTCTCTTTCTGTTCCTCCCAAATGTAATTGACAGTCCTCCTTTACATTTCAGGGCAGATATGTCCAATGTAATGATGCTGCAAAGAGTTTTCTTGAAGGAAATTCAAACAACTTCTTTGTCTGTAGGTTGATGTTTGCATGTGGCTCATTCATGACACTGGAGAACTAGGTGTGGATCTGCAGGAGGTATCACCCCCAAAAGAACATTTTTTGTTGCATGGTGCTGTGGAAGGATCAGTAATAAAAGTCTGGAAAGCCCTTCATTAATTATAAACTGTCCAAAGTCTCTGTAGTTTCTAGTTCTGAGGCAATATTTTGGTTTCCTAGTCTGTATTAGGCAAATGGTGAACAAAATATGAATTCTATCTCGACTTATGATGGATAAACCTTTCATAAGATACTTATTCAGCCTGCTTTTTTCTTAGACACAAGGTCTGGTAAGACTGTCTAATGCTACTGATGCTAATTGAGAAAGGAAGTTATTTATGTATATGTGAGAACTCCTGGGGTAAAGTGAGTAGGAAACCTTCTGTTTTACCATTGAAGACTATAGCAGTCACGAGATCTTCCACAAGCTTTCTCTAATTCTGAAGTCAATAGTTAAATATCACCTGTGGAAAGTAATGGGAAACTCATCATAGTGAGTGTGCATCTAAAACCAGATTTAGATTGAAAATTACATCAGGGACAGGAAATAAGTATCAGTCTTCATTGGTAGCATTATCTTCCCTGTTTCTGTTTACCAAGATGTGTTGGAGTAGCTTGCTCATGAACTCTCTGTGATTGTCAAATTTGACCCTAAATTGCTACAACGAAGAGTGTGTATCAGCATTATCTGTGTAAATGCCTGTTAAGGGTTGAATATTCTTAGCACTTCGTTTAGTAGTGCTCCCTCTGGAGTTTTTACTTTGTGCCAATAAACTAGACTTAGAGATGTTGGCTATGGTCCACCATTTCCTTGTTAAATGCTTAGAATTTGTAAGTGTTGTGACCCTTTTACCAATGCAAGTAATCCCAATTCCACCAATTTACACTTGTCACTTTGCTTTAAACTGCATTACCGCACACTGAAATTCTACACAAAATGGCTTGGAGACCATTTAATGAATACCAAATTGGAGATAAAGAGATTTTGTCCCTTATGTCATAATTAATTATTTATTGAGATTTTGCTTTTGTATTGCAGAACTGTGACCTGGCCCAGCAGAGTATCGTTCATATTGTTCAGAGTCCACAGAAGAACAGTCCAAACAAGGATGAGACAGGAGATAACTGTGCTGGAGGTATTCTAAAAGCCTTGGAAAGAGAAACTGAAAGTCTAACTCGCATAGACCTCAGTAGCAGCATCCTCCCATCACTCTCTGGAGGACTGGCTGTTATTCTGGATACTACAAAACCCAGCATTTCTCTTCCTTCTGAAAAATCAGGTAAATTTCTGATTTGGTACATTTCAATACATAGACCTGAATATTTTTCTGCTTCTTTTGTAGACTGAACAGTTCTAAACCACAGGGGAAAAAAAAAAAAAAAAAGAAAAAAGAAAAGAAACCAACCAATCAACCAAACCAGCATATGGTTTATTTTGGGTATTAAACAAAAAATGCAATTTTATTAAGAGGGATAAGCACCTGATGTGTCTTCTAGCAAAATAATTTTACTTTGTGGATAAACAGAGTGATAATATTTTTAATATTTTATACTATTATTTATAATATTTTATTTATTTTAATATTTTTACAAATTTTTAGAAGCTGGTAAAATCCCCAGAGGTCTGTGGGAAGGCAAAACATAGTCTCTGTAAAATTTTCATTACAGAAGTTTCCTTAACTAGAATGCTGAGCATCTAATGCATTGCAGATTTGCTTAATTCCTAATCTGTTTTGATGTTTTCATACCCATACATTTTGTAAAAAAGTATTTCTATACCATAGATTTATTATTTATAAAAACATAGATGGCACAAGTTATGATGATGATTCATACTACGGATTTTAGTAGTTCTTCATCCACCAAATTATTGCTGAGAATTACCTTCTTTTCATCATGAAAAATCATCTGAGACACAAGTTAAGTTACTGCAGATGGGTTGTGCTGTAATATTTGAAATTGTTCATGAGAGAAAAGCTGAAGTCAGAAGGAAATGAAGAACTTTTTAGCTATTACATGAATCTTCTCAGAGTAACTCCCTACTCACACAGTCAAGCTAATCCTTACTGACAACTGTTTATCCCCAGTAAAGAGACCTCATTCCGTGCAATACCAGATTCTGTTGTTAATTATCGTAATAGTATATCTGATATGTCTTTTTAGAAAGAACAGTACACAAATACCCTTTATATACAATACAGAAGTTAATACAAACATATAGGTTCAGAACACAGAGGAAAATTTGTGAATATGACAGAGATAACTCTTGTGACTAACCTGACCACGGAAATCATCATGCTTAACAAAATGGCTACTAAAACTGTTAAAGTAACTCATGCAGAAAATATACAATTTGTGGGAGGGTCACAGAAGTATTCCACAACTGACTTGATCAACCTCTTACTGCCAACTAATGATGAATGAGTACAGTTTAGGAACAAATTAGTACCCAACTTAATGATCCACATCTCCCAATCTGAATGAATAATGAGGTAAGGGAGGTACATGCTGATTTAAATCTAGAGATGTTAAACTAAAGACAGGGTTTCAGGCTGAGCTTATTACTGAAACCAAGGCAGTGGTTTGACCTTTTTAATGCTGCTCCTTGTTTATCTTTTCACTACTGCACGGCCAGGTTGGATGGGGCTTTGAGCGACCTGGTCTAGTGGAAGGTATCCCTGCACATGGCAGGGGGGTTGGAACTAAATGATCTTTAAGGTCTCATCCAACCCAAACCATTCTATGGTTCTATGATATGTGCAGGGCTTTAATGTTTGCACTTGACTTTACAAAATAGTTTACACATGTGTAAGGCCTTTTACAATTTGTCATGTGATATGTTTTTCCACAGACTACAAACTCAGTGGAGATGAGTACGCAGTGATAGATGTCTTCTATTGCAGCAAATATTTTCATGGCAGAGTGACAGCTTTGGAAAAAAAAAATGTATTGAGAATATATATGCATGAGTGTTGTCCTCGATTAAGTTAAGCGTATTTTTTTATCATGACAAAAAAAAGAAGAGCCAATCTAATGACTGACAGTTCCACCTGGGATGATGCTAGTAACAAGTACTTTTTAAAAGCCTGTTATCTTTTCCTCATCTCTTTTTGACTCTCACTGTGAAAACTTGTCCTTTTGTCTCTTCAGTCCCACCACTTTTGTTCAATATGGAGGATTTTGATGTTTTAGTGAAAAAAAGAAAAAAAAAAAAGTAAATCCAGAGATCAGTTTTCCGGTAAACTTTACTTTGTAGTGTGAATTTTCCTTTGCACAACTGAATATTAGTGGGAATGAGTGGCTGAAGGTTTTATATGCCACTACTGCTCCTTGAAATTATACTTGTCAAGCTATTGTCTTAGAAGATGGATAGTTGTTGTGGTGATGAGTGTACAGTAGAAACCTATACAGTTGAAGCAAATATGATGTTTTTTTCTGTGTGTGAGAGGTTGCACACAATGAGTAGAGAACAAATTTAAACTTACAATTTAGAGTCAGAGTATTCATTCATTATTGTTTAGTCTAACATGTTACACAGCTATTCCGTAACTATAGCAGTAAACATTTGATCTCTTTCTGAAGCCCAAGTTTTTCCTGTTTGTTACCAGAGGATGCTGCCCCTATATCCCTGCCCTGCTTTTATTTTATTTGCCCTCCTTTGAATTCTGAGGAAAAATGTTTGTGGTAACCTTTGCATCACAGAAGGTTCTCCCAGAAGCTTTTGCAGCATTTGACTGCAAAAGTAGTATCATTGAAGTATTGACTTGAATGCTTGAAGGTCAAACTGTAGAATTTTACCAGACAAACCAGGAGCCAGACAGCTTTTGACACTTGCATAACAAAATCTGGAATACCATGCACCATTTTAATGTCTAAATTTCAAGAAAGCTGCTGAAAAAAAATGTTAGAAGGTGCAGGAAAAGAGTCACATGAATTGTGCAAAAGTTCAGATCATGATTGGTTTATATATGTTGTTGTAATCTTATGACATTTATGGGAATGGAGAACTTACAAACTGTTTCAGGATTTAAGCTTTCATTATCTAGAAGCTGAAAGCCAGCAAATATAAATATAGCACACAGAGATTTTAATTTGCCAGGAAATCAACCACTGACACATGTTATCCTGGCTTATAAGAATTATCTGTATTTGGCCATTTAAAAATAAATATAGGACATTTTTCTGAGCCACATGTCCAGCAAAAAAGGTTGGACTATGACCTAGAAGTAGTGTGGACTATGCTGGGCAGCAGATGAGACTACAGAATCACACTGCATAACTCTCTAAGCATATTTATCAAACATCAATGTCAAGCAAATTTGTAATCTTAAAAAAAGAAGAATATAGTTTGACAGTAGTTTGATGGCATTTGTTTTCTGTAAGCTGATATTAATATTGGGTTTTAGCGTATTTAATTCCTTGTTTAATCCATTATCAGGTGCTTTATTTTTTTTATCTGAATTGATTAGATGTGATCATCATTACCTTAGGTCTTTTTCTTTACAACTTGTAAAAAATGCTTTTCTGGTGAGTTCCCTAGAATATCCTGGTGTTCTTTAGCTAGCCTTTTGAAAATGCTTGTGTACAAGTTGCCTCTGTCTTGTTACCTTTCCATATTTTTCTTTTCTTAGAAGTGAAATAAGGTACTGGTATATATTTACTTAGGTGTGCCAAGCTATAAATTCTAGCAAAAAGAGGGACTGATTCTTTTGCATCTAGTTAGGAAGTGCTTTAGTGAAACTTACTATATGTTAAAACTTCCTGTCCTTACAAATAGCACAACTATGAATTAGGACAGGTAAAATTGTCATTACCAAAACCTCAGTGCTTAAAACCATAAAATGATAAGCTGGTTCTCAGTCTATATCTGATATATGAAAGGCACAGGCAAAAACTTTTAGAAGGAAAAGCCACAATTTAGGGTTTGGGTACTCAAAACTGTTCATACTTCCAAGAGAAGCTCTGATGAATTAAAAAATCCAGAAAATCAATTTAATTTGGGATATTGCAGATACTGTACGAACACTTTTTGAAAAGTGTTCTGTTGACTGTGTGTTAAAATTCCTGTGCTCTGTAATTGATACTACGTTTTATTATGATTCTTTTAATGAAAAAGCCTAAGACTTTTTGTGTCAGGTGTGTTTGAAGTAAATGAGTAGTCTAAACTCTTGAAGTATTTTAAAATTATTTCACAGTTTTATAAAACTTAAAAAGTCAAATTAATTACGGATCGGGCAATGGTATGGTTTGCATCTCTACCTCCCCATTTTTATGTGGTGTTAGGCTCAGTACCCCTACCCAGTGCCAAGCTGAGCAGAACTGCAGCTTCTTTTCATCACCTTTTTGCGACCTCCATCAAAACGTGAACACTGATCGACCAAAAATGGCCTGCAGAACTGCAAGAACATCCTTGCTGATACTCTGAGACATGAAGCTCTGTAAGTGTTCAGCAACTGCACCAGACATATCTAAGACAACAATGAACTTATTTTTCTCATCACCTAATTTTCCTTTGCTATGTCACAAAATGAAATATCTAAGAATTTACTATTCCCTTAGAAAAGATTCTTAAAATTTCTCTGCTATCATTTGGGTGCATTTTTACATGGAAAATGAATCAGTAAAAGGCTTTGTTTCCCTTGGCATCTGTACAAATAATTTGTGGATTAATTCCCCTGTGACAGAAGCGCACGAGGGAGCACTGCACACTGTCCAGTGATTTCAAGGCTTTTTCAGAATGTGGGTCATTTTTTAATTTTCCAGACATAAGGGAAAATATCCCTTAGAACCAGTTCTCCTTCCCTGAAAATGTTTCTTTCCTGAAGAATCAATTAGTGATGCTGCAAGTAAGTTGCTTATGAGTTTGAGAGACAGCTACGCTTTTGTTCCTGTTTAGCTGTGGTATCTTCATCTTGGATTGACCGAATGTTGACTAGGTTGGGGGTTGGGCTCGATGATCCCTTCCAACTTGAATATTCTATGATTCTATTCTGTAAATTAATTAATTAAATGCACTTTAGGTCCACAATATTGTAAATCAGTAGTCTAAGGGGGAAAAAGAGGAAAGGGGAATTGGTGTTCTCTCCAATTTGCATTTAGTATTTAGGACATTTTCCCAGAGTTATCAACATTTTGTTCTAAAATCAAATGATCAGAGTACTTACACTGACCTTTCTTAAATGTCTTGAAATATTAGTACATGATGTAATGGTGGTTGCATGGTTCTTATGGTAGTTCTTTTTTGACAGACATTTATCTGAATAAGATTCAGATTGCTGTACAAGGAAAAGTGATAAATTTCTTAATATGCAACCAATGTATTGTTTGAATAGACACGTTCAAATGTCAAGCTAGGTTACTATGGTATTTTCAGATTTCGTGGACTGACAGTTTACTTTTCTATTAGGATTAAACCACTTTTAATTTAAATGAAAATGCATTATGTAGCATGCTGTGATTTAGTCTACATCTGATTCAGATTTTTTTATAATGTATTATTTTACAGCCTTTTAAATATGAAATGCAATATCAATTTGAGAATCAGTCTGCATCCAGAAAAGGGGAGGTACTAATTTAGCTTTTTTAGAAAAGCAGAATAAAGTAACAGCTCAGCAATAATATACTAGTCCTGATTTTGGCAAATACTTTCTAGGAAGCATGGCTGCATTTGTGTTCATTACTCGATGTGTAAATCTGCTGTATGTAAAATTCTGTTTTAAACTTTAAAACAAAACTTCAAAAACTTCTGAAACAAAATAAAACCCCGCAGTAACAGCTTTCTGTGCAAATGGTTAGCTCCTGCACATTGCTAATCATTTTCACTACACATTGACTGCATACATACACAAAACCGTTAGACAAAACTGTTAGAGCTTTTATCCTAAATTTGCTGTGAGTGTGCAATACCACAGAGCTGTTGCCATGTTGGTTGCGCTGATGCATTGTAGTGACAGAAATTGTGTTGATCAGGCCGTGGAGCTCTTTGAGAAGAGAAACTGGTACAGAACCAGACTTGTCCTCTTCCTCCTTCATTTCCCTTTTCTTGCTTGATATTTTCATACTACCTGCCCTGTCCCGAAAGGGAATCATCATGTCCAACGGTTAACCTAGCATTTCCAGTTCACCAGTAAACCCTAACTGCCACATCTACATGTCTTTAAATACCTTCAGGGAGGTATTAAAATACCACTTCTCTTGGCAGCCTGTTCATATCAGTATGTGTTAAATTATCCCTCTGGATTAGTTGCCTTAGCTTCGTAGGTTATGTATGTTTAGAGGTAAGGGAGGGCATGTCGACAATGCTTCCCATTAAAAGTGATTCATAGTACGACAGTATTTCTGAAACAATACTCTATTTTTCGATGCACTCAAAAAAAAAGAGGTTTTCTGGATACAAGTCACATTTCAGTCACAAAAAAGCTATTTTACAAGATCAAACCAATTGTCCATCTAAGTCCAGTTCTCTTCCTCTTTTAATACTTACCTAGTTTGTATCCAGTATTTCAAAAGAAAGAAAACACTCTTATTATATAATGTTATATTTAGAGAAGGAGTATTCATTTTTGCAAGTAATCACCTCTGTCTCGTTATCCTTCATGCTATATGGGCAGGTTGAAAAGAATGATAATGGCATTCTCTGATCTGACCTTCATTGAAATAGCACTTCCTAAACAATCTCCAGTGTCAATTCAAGGGTTAATTGGGAATCAAGGGGAGAATTTTTAGCCCAGCAATTAACTATTGCTAATTCTGGGATTTTTTTGTCAGATTTTTTTTGTTTGGTTGGTTGGTTTTGGTTTGGTTTTTTTTTAGATAGTTAAGCTAAGAAAAATATTCTGGTTATTCTGCTTCCAGTAGGGTTATGAGAATTTGTCTTTACAAAGTCCTTGGAAGTTTGCTTTTATGTGTATTGTATCTTCTGTTAGGATTATTAACCCTTGTCAACTCACTGCTGCAATACTTCCAAGTTCTATATATAAAAATTGATATCCCCTCTTCACCTTCCAGCAACAGCAAAAAGTGATTTTATAGGATATTAACATAATGGAACAACAGTAAAATGATAAATTGAGCCCATTTCAGAAAACAGAACACACACTTGGTAATTTATTGCAGTCAGTGCCATGCTGAAGACCTCATTTGTATCATATGCTTTTAACACTGATGAGAATGGTGCCATTTCCCCACACCTTCCTGTCTGTGAAATTCATTTGAGAGGAGAAATGTTCTTTTCTAATAAAGCCAAAAGCACTTCTGGGAATGCTTATCTTTACATGACATAATTATCTCGCATGAACATTTGTAATTACTTTATTGTTTTTAAAGGCCCTTTTCATGTTAATTGAAGTCAGGAACATTTGCTAGCTCCCCTGTATCAAGGGGTGGGGTGGGAACACTCTTGTGTCCTTGGAATACATTTTGATTGTTTATGGGTGACAGCATGGATGGATTTTCTTTTGCAGATGCATTGTTCGCGTCTTTATGACACCAGCTGAAGGTGGCATTTGTAGGTGGAAAATGTTCTGTGTTGGTTAAACAAAACTATACATGATGCGTTTTGCAAAATAATTGTTGGTATGAATTAATTACCAATGTCACTGGGAAAAAAAGGAAAATACCCTTTAGAAAAGATCTCTTGGCTGTAAAAGCACAACAATAGAAGTATACGGTGATTCTTTTTTAACAGCAAGAGTGCAATTATGAGGCAGAAGAAGACAGCTTGTTTAACGTTCATCAGAAAAACACTAGTTGTTGCTACTATGCAGCTTAGTGCTTGCACTGTATGGTCTCTGTTATGGGCTGTTAGCACTTAAAATGGCATGAGACATATTCTCTCCAGTCACATGCTTGAGATTCATTAATGTCATTGGGAGTTCTGAGCACACAGCAAGGACATTGGGAGAACAGATCTATTAGAAAAGCTTGATCTACAGAAAGTGATTACATGGAACAGATAGTTCAATAAATACAGTTTGTACTAGAAAATAAAACATAGTCATACAAAACATATCCTGCTCTCTCTTTATAAAGACAAGTAGCTTCAATGGGACTAAACATTAACTTCTATGGAAAAAAAAAAGTTTGTTGCATTTAGCATGGGAAGACAAATTTTCTGGTGTGTTTTTTTTTTTTTTTGTTGTTGTTGGGGTTTTCTAAGAAAAGAACAATTGTGATAGGAAAATGGAGAGTTAATTTAATTCAAAAGATCTAATTCATATTCACAGAAAACCAGAATTGAAGTGAGTGCATGCTCTTCCATTGCTGTGCCAAAAGTCTTTAGAATTTTGCAACCAGCTTTGTTTCGGTAAAGGTTTCACATTTTCACTGCTACCTGGGTAACTATTGTTAGAGATGCCAAAGTAGTGCCCTTTATGTCCGTTCAGGTTTCTCTTCAGAGACTGCCAGCAAGGGTTGCAGTTGTTTTGCTCATCTTTTGTGCCTCAGTTGTTTTTTGTTGTCCTTTTGTTTTCTTTTTTTTTTTTAGGGAATAACATAGGAACCAAGATTCTATATCTGCTTTAGAAGGATTTCAAAAATCCCTCAGTGTAGGATTTATTTCCCCTGCTTTGAGGTACGCTGAACCTTATGCTTGAAACTCACTCATCCTTACACGCTCTTCATGAGACAACACTGCCTACATTATGCCCAGCAACTAAGATTTTATCCAGTTGAAACAAAATTAAGATCCATGCTGTGCAAACAACTGTTGTCCTTTCTAATTATTAAATATTTGCTACAAGGTTCTGGAATGTTGATACTCTGTGGATCTATTGGCACTGGGCAGAAAGCTGAACTTTGGTAGGATTACAGCATTTGTGATCAAACTGAAAGGAAAATAAATGAAGAAATCTCTTCCTTGATCTGCTTTTCATTTATGAGACAGAATGGTACAGTGGCCTGCAAGTGAAACTGTCTGGAATATTTCTGAGCTGGATTATACGTGCTGTGGCACCATTTTTTGTACAACTACTATGGCATAATTATAGTTTCCTTAGTGACGCATCCTGGGTCTGGAAGTCCCTATTTAATGGTTAACATTAAGATTCAAAACTAGCATTTTTGCATTCTAGTTAAAAAGAAAAAACAAAACAGAACAAAACTGGAATCTTTTTATTCACCAGTACACCTGAAACTGTATCTTATCTGTACAGTTGACATCTATGTTGGTATTCCGTCTTAGGTTTTTGACCTTAAGAATGTGTCAGATTTTGATTTGGTAGTTACATCCGACTGCTCCTGTAACTGGTATTTACAGATGAATGCTTCAGATTTAGTTTTGTCAGTCTATCTACCTGAAATAATTTCTGCATTTCTGAAGTAGAATATCTGTAACTTACTTTCCACTTAAAATGCAAGCCCATCTTGTAATATATATTTGTTTCTTCAATATATATGTATGTTCATATATTTGAACTACCTTCCTATCCAGCAAAACAAAGATTTGAAAAATCAAAGGTGGCAGCTGCATCCTGGAGCAAAGTGTCCCAGAGGACTCTGAAAGCCAACACATCTGCTGCGCACCAACACTCTCTTTCCGAGCTTCCGTGGTTCCTACTGATGCAATAGTCACTTCTTTGGGTCTTGGTACTTACCTGTCAAAAGACAGGGACAGAGAAAAAGAAATATATGGGAATAGGGACTTGAAGTGGAGGGGAGGGGGAACACCAGGATATCATGCTCCTTGTTGAGCCTGTTCACCATGTAATGTTCAGTTTCATGGGACACTGCACAACTTGTCAAGGATTTAATGATAAACGCTGGTGTCCTGGTTTCCAGTGCTGGCTGACATTGTTTTATTGCATATTTGCTGTGAAGATGTAACAAAGCTGTAATAATGATCAAAAGTTCACTTGAGCAACCAAAGTACCTGGAGCCCCCATCCCTCCTTTTGTTCACAACAATTTTCTCCTTAGCTTTGTCACACGAGAAATACTCAGTACATATGTGTCCTGGGTTCAGCAGTAGCAGTCATTTTTCTCCGTGTTAGTAGCTGGTGCAGTGCTGTGGTTTTTGACTTTCAGCCTGGGAACAATGCTGATAACACTGATGTTTTTAGTTGCTGTTCAGTAATGTTTACTCTGACAAAGGACTTTCTGAGTCTCATGCTCTGCCAGGGAGGAGGGGAAGCGGGGAGGAAGCAGAGACAGGACACCTGACCCAAACTACCCAAAGAGGTATTCCATACCACAGCACATCATGCCCAGTAGATAAACTGGGGGCAGTTACCCAGAAGGGCTAGATCACTGCTCAAGTCGGGCTGGGTATCGGTCAGCGGGTGGGAGCAATTGTATTCTCTTCCCTTGTTATTTCCCTTATCATTATTATTATTGGTGGCAGTAGTAGTGGTTTTATGTTATACCTTAGTTACTGGACTGTTCTTATCTCAACTTGTGGGATTTAGATTCTTTCAATTCTCCTCCGCATCCCTTTGGGAGCAGGGGGAGAAAGGTGGAGGAGTGAGCAAGTGGCTGCATGGTTCTGGGTTGCCAGCTGGGCTTAAACCACGACAATATGACTGGAAAAAAAATTCTAGCTGGCGACAATCAATTGGTTTCTTATTTAAAGCTATACCACTTGGCAACTGAGTTTTTATCAATTGCAATTTTTCTCAGACTCCAGAAATTATATTTGAATTAGGTGAATCAAACATCAGTAGGGTTTTAAATAAAGTCTGAACTGTAGATATGGCCAGAATGAATTGAGCCCTAGGACCTGGAACATCAAAGCTCTGCTAGCCCTGGTAGTTCTGTTAGCATTAACTAACAGAATTCCCCATGTACAGGTTAGCTAAGAAGCAGCAAGATTCATTGTGTTAAAGTTAAATGCACGAAAAATAGAATCATAGTAATCCTCACTGACATGTTTACATGTACAGCCTGCTAAGCATCTACATCTGTTATTTGATAATGGAAATGATAGTCTTTGAAGCAGTGATATAGACTGATCCTACCCTTGCAACTTTCACAGTTCCCTCAACACATGTAGAAGTTCCCTGTAGTGATACCTACCATCTAGTGAGCTGCCTTGCTTTGCCAAGATACATGATTCCACCTATGAAAGCTTTGAGCTTCAGCTCATAACCATTCCACACTGGAATTTGAGGAGGCCCTTCAGGGGTTCTCCATGCAGGAAACCCGTTGGCTTGATCATCTTCATAAACAACAAAACTCACACTTTATTTTCCAGAAGGAATACAATGGCTAATCTATCAGAAGGAATTAAGCTAATGTTACTTAAAATAACTCCAGATGAAGTTCCTAAGATTATAACTAGGTATGTCACTATAACTCTTTGATTTCCCCTTTCTCCCTTAATGCAGACCCATGATCAAAGCAGTAATATTTAAGTCCTGTGGGACTTCTTAATAAGATATATTATTGATATACCAGACATTTCATTTTTGAATATGTTCCCTGATTCATCAATTATTTGATATTTTTGATACTATATGTACAGTATCTTTAAATGTGATATTTGTATTAAATATTCATTGCATTTTAGAGACTAAAGTGCATAGCAATTAATTTAAATTGAGTCCTAATATTGTCCTTCAACCTGTCAGTTTAGGAAATCACCCTCTGCGCCATGTTAGCATTTCTATCGCATGAACTATTGAGACTCCACTCTTCGCCACTGTACGTACAGAACAGAGCTTTAGCAGCTGGTTGCTACTTTACACCCAATTAGTGTGACGTTGAACCAGTGGCTGACAGCTTAACTCTCACTTGTTCCTATAGCGGCTCACCAATCAATTAATCCAATTGATTTTGGAGAATAGTTTTGTTGAAGTTAAACAGCAATGCTTAAAGACTATTTTGTACCTTCAACTTGAGAAGTACTTCATACCTCTTAATCTCTCCAGAAGCCTGTCCCCTTTCTCCCATCTCATGAGCTTAAGACAGCTTTTTTTTTTTTTCTTTGTCGTACAATACTTTTGACAGTTTCACAAATGTATGTGCTGGGGGAATCTCCTTTCTAGTGCTGAATTCCAAGTCATACTATAAGTGAGAAGACATTTCTGAAACCTCTAAAGAGACTAAAGAGACAAGTTTTCGTCTAGATGCCTCCCCACTTCTTTCCTCAGTAACTCTTGATTTCTAGTTGATTCTCATGTGCTATTCAATGAAGGATCCAAATAGTCTATGAAACTATGAAAAGATTTCTGTCTTACATCTTACATCTTCATCTCCAGTACTTGACCAAAACTCTTGATCTATTATGTATCTGTGCAGGAGGTGATCAACCCTGTAGTTCTGTCATATTTATAATATATTTTTAAGCCATTTAGTCAGAGAAAGAGATTTCATTACCTGGACACCAGGGGACTACAGGAGAATAGGACAAATTCAAATTCTTGCTAAATGATAGATTGGGAGTTTGAGTTATTTTGAGATTTTCCGATCTCAGGAAGATCTCTAATCTGTCACTACAATTTTTACAGCTAGAAAAAGTGCTTTACGGATGCTAATTTTTTAAAGTGCAAAGGTGTTCATGAGAAGTAACTTGTGTTGAAGTTAATTTCCATTGTCTTTATTACAGTATTTCTGTTGAAGCATATAATTGCTAACGTGAGCTTTCTCTGGGGCCACTTCCAAATAAAGTTCTTTAATTATGTTGGAATGTTCTAAGGCTTGATGGCAAGGTATAATCTCACTTTACCTAATTTCCCTTGTGCTAAAAATTTGATTTCTATTTTGTGGAAGTAAGATCATAGCATTCAAACTTGGAGCTCCTTGGCAGTGCAGCTATCCATATAGTCGCTATATAGAGTGACATAGCTTTTCACCATTTTACTGTAAATAAGGAGTACCATTATTCTTACTAAATGTATATACACTTAGGAATGAGATGAATGATTAAGATGAAAGCATTTCTTGTTCAAAGAGCTCATCAAAGGCAGGTAAATGTGTAATACTATTTATCATGATGTCTCTGGTCAAACCCTCAGACTACTGTCATCTAGTATGCAACAGGCCATATGAAATGACAAACACTTTTTTACATTTTTTAGTCATTCTGTTGTAGCATGCTTATTCAAAATTGCCAATACTTCTATTCTCTGTCAGTTCTATCTTTCGTTGCTCATCTTTGATATAATGCAGCTATTCAGCCTCATATGTCCTGTCAGGGAGAATATTCCTTTCCCTCATCATTTTTTGTTTATTGTGTGCCTTTTTTTCAGACTTAAAACATAAGTGATATCTTCATTGTTAATTTCCTCTACTATTTTTATATTTCTTTGATCGAGTCTCTGGCTCTCTTCTCCAACACTCAGCTTCTCTGCTTATGCAAAATACTTCTTTGATAGTATGCCTGTTACTCTGTCATCTTGTTCAAAATCAGCAAATGACAGTGCTGCTGCCTGATTCTTCTTCTGTGTTATAAAAGGAGCTGTTTTGAGTAGCAACTTCCTATGTTTATTGTACTGCTACTACTACTGTTCCCAATTGTTTCATTGATCCATAACAATCTATAAAATTTTCCTCCCTGTTTTTCCTGGCAGCATCTCTTCACGTGTAAGACTTTAATATTTTAATTTTGTTCGGTTAATATAATAATTAAAAAAAGCTTTTCCTTGCCATTTTTTTACCTATGCAATGTTGTTTACTCACTAAGGTTTAGTTCTGTGTCTTTCTTTTACCTTTCTCCTGCTGCTTCCATTTCCCTAGTGTTTCCTTGTTTTCATTTTAAAAATAGCAGAAAATGAGTCAAACCAGAACATTCAGTTGAATTAATTTATTGCAGATATGAGAAGGAATCTAGATAGCTAGTAAGTGTCAGTGTGTAACTGTCATGGAGTTGATCTGCCAGTGGTCTATACTAGCTGACTCCTAGGCAGAGCATCATTTATATTTTCCTACCTGTGTGCGGTCCGATGTGCAACTCTGGACAAGACATGGCTTTCCAAGTCTTCCCAGAGGTAACAGTTATTCCAAAGTTTTTTCTCATTTCCTCTGAGAGTAGACATAGGGCAGTGGAATCATCAATTCATATAAATATATAAAACTTAAACAAAGTGTTAATTCCCATATTTTATAACTGTTGCTAAAGCATATTACATTTTGCTTTTACAATTACAGTGCTTTTGAACCTGAAAAGGTTCATGAGGAGCACTAAGTTGCTGCAAAATTACTAATGTTCTGTATGCTCAACTATCAGAATTGTCCATTGCTACCATGTGATTTGGTATATGTTTCTTTACATCAGATGGAGTCTCTTTGAAAATGTCTTTGATTATAAAAAAATGAATAAAATAATAGCATTTCTTTCTAAAAGTAAAACAAAAAAAAACCCAAAATAGCTGAAAGGATCTTACTCTTTTGAATGCACAAGGGATCAGAACTAATAAAAAGACTGAAAGCATTAGCAAAAGAACTGGAAATAAAGAACACTTTTATAAATAACATTGGTGTACAAGTTAAGTTATGATCATTTGTAATCGATGAAGACAATACTTTAAAGATTATTACTGTCGGAAAAACACTCTTTAAGAAAATTAAGGTGCAGGGCAGGACGCAATCAGTTTTTAAAGCTTAATATGACAACTTGAAATTCAAAAACAGGTAAGGAGGTTCAAAGAAAACACATTAAGATTTATAATCTAGTTTAAACTTACGAGACTTGTACAAAGGCCTATTGTCATTTAATTATTAAAGTATCTGCTATAACAGAGCTAAATATCTCAGTATTTGTGGATTCTTATGGAGAAAACCAAGAGCATAAATATATATCCTTTAAAAGAAAATTTTAAAAGTAATTTAGTAAAGACTCGTGTCAGGATTTTTTCATGAGCAGGAATGCCTCCAACAGGGGACATGGTCTGGGTAGCACAGAAGCAGGACTGTCCTGTGTGTTTCCCATTGCAGCCTGGAGGTCAAAATAGGCTGGACCACTGCATCTGTAACTACAGATCCACACTACAGTCTTTCTGAGGGCACACAGCAGCACAATGAAATATAGTATCAGATTACTTCCATTGCTTTCTCACATGAAAAATGGCAGTGGCTATACCAGCTCAGATCAAAGATTCGTTTAGCGTAGTATCCTATTTCCAGTCCATAGCTTCTGTCAGGAGCTTATATAAATCAGTCTTGTAATGATATTTTCCAGGCTGCTGTCCTACTCCTGGTCACTTTCTCTATGCATCTTATGATTTGGTAGACCTCTGTGATACTCTAACTGTTGATTTTATTTTTTCTTTAGTCTATCGAAGTGTTTCTGGCATGGGTGCTATTGATTATCCATTCTCTCTTTTTTGTATGTTTTCAGCTTTACCATATTCTGCTCTGAGATAGAAAGTGTAGAATTGCACATGCTGTTGAAAATAAAGCACACCATGGATTTTTACAGCATTTGTACCGCACTGTTTTCTGTGGGGTTTTTTTGTTCTATTCCTCTCTTAATAATTCCTAGCATTCAATTTACTTTTTTGATTGCTACTGAGCATTGAGTTGACATTTTCATAGAACTGTCTATTATAACCCCAAGATCTTGTTTCTGTGTGGTAATAACTAGTCAAGACCATCACCGTTTGTGTAAAATTATTTTTCCCATGTACATTACCTTACATTTATCTACAATGAATTTCATTTTTCATTTTATTTTTAGTCACTCAGCATCCTGCAGTCTTCAATGTTTTTTCCAGCTGGCCTTCATTTTTACTTCCCTAAATAAAATCTTATCACCAGCCAACTTTGTTATTTCACCGTTCATTTCTCTTTTTCTGATGGTGAATACTCAAGTCCTAGCACAATTTCCTTTTGAGACTGCGCTGAGAAAACTGATCATTTATTTGTGACCTTTGTTTCCTGTGTTTTAACCAGTTACTTGTACACAAGGGAAATTTCCTTTTTATTCAGTAACAATGTAGTCTCTATTAAGAAACTGCTGGAGAAGCTTTTTTAATGTTTTAGTACATGGAATAATTAAATTATCTTCCATAAACTTTGCCACCTTAGTACTTATTCCTTGGGTGCTCTAAAAAATTAACTTTTCCAGAATGTTTTGTAATAGGGTAACAACGCTAACAGCAATACTGTTGCTGCTTGTTACCGCCTTTTATTGTTACTGGTAATTACTGGTAATATGTTAGCTTACCTGTATCTGGATGGCAGTATTTGAGTAGAATTGATATATTTGGACACTAGAAGTAAATGGAGAGCTGATACAAATAATAAGCTCAGTAGGAAGAGCCGTTATTTTGACTGAAGGTATGCTGTTATTTCACCTTTCAGTCAAAAGAAACATATCTAATTAGATATTGTGATCGCACACTAACACTAGGAATGCAATTTCAATCTAACCAAGACAGCAAATTTTAATTTTACATTCTGTATTGTCAAAAAGGTGGTTGCCTAAATTGTACATGATCCCCTATACAGATGAACCTTTGTGAAATGTCAGGTATTTGAAACTATAAATAAACTGTTACAATTTCATCTTCAATTTGCAAATGAAGGCATCCATTCTATAAACTTAAACATAATTTCTTTCAATTCTTCTCCTAAGTTCAGTGGTTTATTCTCCATTAAGGAGCTGATGATTTCACGATAATTTACCCTTTCCATGATCTGTCAGTACTTTGTTTCTTGTTGTACACAACACAGGTATTATGTGGTATATCACATGCTTGGTGTGAAGGCATCAAAGGCTCTGCAACTTTTTCAAATTCACTCCCTCTTTTGAAGTTTAACTGGTTGTGTCAAAGGCAAGCTGTGAAATGAGGCAGTTGTGTAACCTTGGATCAGATTTCTGTGAGAAGAGCTGTATGAGAAAGAGCTGCAGGAAGCCTTGACAGAGGTCACCACCTTAAGCTCAAGTTTAAGCTCAAGTCCTTACTTTTGTTCTGTCCCTGGGCCGTGTTTTTGGGTACACTGTGTCTGGTTGTATATCTTCTTGAACCTGACCTTGACTTGCTGATTTGATTTCCTGGCCTGACCTGGGACCAGCCTCATCCTTATGGACTTGCTTGGTGATCACTGCTCTGTAGGTTACCATCGCTATGCCTACCCTGCTCACCTTGCTCAGGTGCAGTGGGTCTGAGCCCCTGTTGGCCAGACCATGGCTGCTGTTTCCTGTAACATCCCCATTGACTTCTTGCTTTCCTGTCCTTCCCCTACTGTGCTGTGCCCTGGTACCAGAGGGCTCAAGATTTCTAGGTATTGAGCTGTCCAGTCATGGCTATTTCCCAAGGCATGCTGCTTTTCATACAGAAATCTCAAACAAGTGTACATGTTCTCAAATTCCAGTAGGTCAAATAGATCAGGGCCATGCTGGAGCTGAACAGTACAACTGGCTTTTAATTTGTAAACATTTCTTAGATCATTTGATGAAATTGTGCTCGACTGAATCTACTGCTCTTCCAGAAGCCTATGCTGCAGGATCTTTGCCACCCAAGCTTGGTTTTCGGGAGCAGCTTTTCTTCCCCTTATGTGTTTAGGCTTATATGCAGAAGTCCCTGCCTTCAGCTACAAATAAGCCAGTTCCAGCCAGTTGTTATCACTGCAGGTCACACTCAGCTCCTTTAATGGGGTAAAAAGCAGCCCATGGTGGGGTTTTGCTGGGAATGTTGCGGTTAGTGCCTAGTGGTTTCCCTGTGCGCAAGGAGTACGTATTCAGGGAGACCTTTTGCTATCCCTGACCTTGAACACTTTGATGCTGTACAACGTTATCACTGTCTCCCGTGTATCACTTGCTAAGCTTTCAGCAGTCTCATTAAATTGTCTTTTTTTTCTTTTTTTTTTTTTCTCTATGCTTTGCTGTCGGGCAGAATCATCACAATTGTTTTTAGCTCTCTTTTGCTGACTTCACTCCTTATTGTTAATATGAACTATGCTAGCTTTAGTGTTTAAGTTTGCTCCTTTGGCTGAAAATCAGAGAGCAAACCAAAGGAGAGAAGAGTATATTGTGAGAATTCAGAGAAGGGTGAAGTTTATGTAGAGGTCAGGAGAGGGAAAATGAAGGGGGAAAGGTAATTTCAGAAGTTAGCTGGGTAGCAAGATAATGAAGGGAGAATTTGGGTGAAATAAGAAAGCATGTGAATGTAAATGGTGCTAGAGCTCAGAAAAAAGAAACAGAAGATTCTTTTATGGTAAAGCTTGAAAGAGAAAGCCTAATAAACATTGTCCCTACTCCATTCCAAATTCCAGACATTTAAAATAGATCAAATGCTATTTTTTTTTTTTTTTTCATTTTTAAAATTTTTAATTAATAGAAGCCTCCTGGCTTTTTTGCACACAAAAGTTTTTCACTGTGAAGGAAGGAGTTAAAAAGGTAAGTGTCCCTTCTGTCATCTTTGTCGAGTACTTCGATATTCTACCTCTTACAGAAGTATTACAGCCAAATGACAACTCTTAATATCCTCTCTTACTTTCATTTGTAGTCTTTGTTGCAGTGACAAGTCAATTTCTTTTTCTAAACAGCTGAGTCTTCCATATACTTTAATTACCTGAGATCCATAAACACTTTGCAAATTGTATTTGAGTATCAATAAAAGGGTTTATTTTTTTAAAGGTTTAGTCTATTTAATATTGTTATCCATAGTGCAAAATACTGCGGCTGTTTGTCATGAGATCTTGTGCACAGCATCACCAAGTGGGATTCATCTGACCTTATTTTAGAGGTTTGCAATATAGATGTCTCTACCAAAGCTAGTATTCCTAAATCCCCAAAACAGAGAGAAACAGACCTTTTAGGCACAATTTATCTGACATATTCATATCTTTTTATATCTACTTTAGGATGAATTGAATCAAACCATAAAAGTTCCCATTTTTCTCACTAGAATATAACACAACCTGTTTAGATGAGTTTAGCTGTCAAATAAATGTGATTCTCATGATCTAAATTAGATAGGCATAATAAAGAATAAGTGCCATCATGAACAGGTAGAAAAGTTTTATAAATGTGTGCATCTGCATATATGTGTCTGGGGAGGAAAGCAATGTGCTCTGTGAAATCTTTGCAGGTAAAGATGGGCAGTTAAAAAAGGAAAGCTAAAGGCAGAGAGCATACCAGTTTTATTTTTGGAAAGTAAATGGGATCTTTTAAGTCACATCTCTTTTTTTAGACACAGAAGTGCAACTTCCACACTTAGAAAAAAAAAGAAAATTTAGCTTTGTATGTAAATTTTTCATTACTTTGAGACTCCCGGGCTTATATTGCAGATGTTTTCTCTCCTACTGTGTTGAATAAAGCAAAGTCCTTAAAGTGAAGATAGTTAGAAAAATACTTTTTTTTCTTCACTTCTATGTATTTTTCATTATGTGGCTGCAAATTGCTAAAATGGTCTGAGAGGTCTCTGACAGTCAGTCTGCATTTTACAAATCACAACTAGTCTAAATGTAAATATAATGGAATTTGAAACAATGTTAGCTTTATGTAATTTTCAATCTGTTGAAAGACTCCTGTAGCTGTGTCCGCTTTTAAATAGCTGAGTTAAAGGAAAGACTCTGTAATCGTTATCATCTATATGAAAATGTAGTTCAAATGAAAACAGTAGGTTAGCTCCTAATATCCCTATTCAGATTTCATTCACTTAAACAGTCCTGTGGATGATAATAGGTGTTTTGACTGAAGAGAGATTTCAGGATCAGGTCTATAGTCATTATGACTAATGTTTTCTGATTAACTAGTCATGCATATCAAAATAATTGATCTGTGCTATCACTAACATATATAAAGCTCCCACAGCATGTTCATCATTAACAATACAGAAAAAAAGGAGGTAATTCAGGTCTTAAGGAGCTTAAAAATCTAAATGGGGAGACAGTACAAAACACTGGGATACACGTCAGGAAAGCTACTTTCTCTTTTTATAGAAAACACTAAAGGGAGAGAACAGTTAGTTTTTGTGATGGGATATTTGTGAAGAAATTAGCTTTGACGAGGTAGAAAAAAGAGAGGGTGTCTCACTGGGATGAGAAGACAGGTCCCAGCAGAGATCATAAATGAGCAGCCTTTTGCGTTCATATCTCCTTTTCTTTTCTTTTCTTTTCTTTTCTTTTCTTTTCTTTTCTTTTCTTTTCTTTTCTTTTCTTTTCTTTTCTTTT
>JANHGB010033336.1:0-10988 GCA_026283785.1 Coracopsis vasa
GCACCAGACCCGGGCGTGCCTCCCCGCAGGCCTCCCCCGGGTCTCGGTAGTGGGAAGCGGCCGCCGAGGCCGCCGGGAGGGCCAGCGGCATCCCCGGGCGGAGCGGCGGGGTGGGCGCCGGTTGAAGAGATGCGGAGTGAAGTCGGTGTAAGGCAACCCCGAGGGGGACGGCGGCAGCGCTAATTGTGATGGGAAGCTCTCAACCTCAAGGCACGGGGCCTTGAGGGAACTATAAAGAGAGCAGGCTGTAAAGCGGCTGGGATCCCATTAACAATAGACAAGCGTCTCGGAGAGCGACAATTGGAAACACAAACTCCTGGCCCAGCAATTCAAAAAGCGCAGACTGAAAACTGCTGTGGAAAGAAACCACATATTTGAAGGGACTTTTGTCCAGCGTTTCCGAGAAAGATTTACATCTCTATCAGAAGGAAGAGACAGGACAAGCTCAGCATCAGAGGGAGGTACTTGCCCTCTAATGACTAGCCCCGAACCTTAGGGACAGCGTTGAGTATCCCTTGGGGACAGTACAAATATGTAAACAAATACAAACATATAAGCCCGCTGGGTGGGAGTTAATGGAAACAAATACAGCATGAGGCCTCACAGCTGTTTTGCTGCAAGGATATTAACAGGATTGGGATGCAGACTGAAGGCCTGCCATGGAGAGCTGTGGGCAATTCTGACTCTGTGTACTTTCTGACTCGTCTGCTTCAGAAACCGCTGAGGGCATACCCAGGGTCCTCATTCAGGAATCACTGATGTGATTTATAGCTGTGGGAGTCCAGCTCATCGTCTGACTGAAGTGTTTGCTGAAGTGCTTTGCAGTGCAGGACTGCTTCCCTCAGCCAAAGCCTCGAGGCTTTCTGAGGCACCTCAAGAAATGAGGAGGCTGTTGGCATAGCTCCCTCACAGTCCTTCAGAGCTGCCAGCCTAAAAGATGTCAGCAATACTGCACCATGACATAATTATAAGTGTTAGCCCCATGCTCTGAGGATATGGCTGAGGAATAAAACGAGGCAAATGAGCAAGGTTTCCATATGGACAAAAGCACCAGGTTGGGTGGTTTTACTGAGCTAAAGAAATAGTTATGGTGACTGCTACATTCATTTTATTGGTTTCTTTCCATTACTCTCAGCTCCTGGCAGCAGCTTTGAGAATCCCTCCCTGTCCTGGATGGTTTCTTCTTTCAAACATTTGCAGGCAGTTCTGCTGTTCACCCTTTCGTCATCGCTTAGCTCATTTAGTCCTTTCTCATAAGTCAGTCCCTCCCATACCTAATCATGGTGCTGCTGTTCCCTAAAGTCCCTCTCAGTTGCTTGTTTACTTTATGGTGACACAGGGTCCAGTAATCCTGCCATTGTTAAAGTTTCCTGTTGTGGACCTTAGGGTTATTTTTGTTCAGAGCTGCCGCAGTACTTGAAGGACTGAGCTAAGCCTCCCCTGTGAAGAATCATTACAGACAAGGTCACCGATACCACAATAGGAAACGTGGTCCACAGGTTATTAGAGGTGGTGGGTTTGGGAGGAGAGGCTTGAGTGCAGTTCTGGTAGGTGAGCTAGTGAAAGAAGGCCCAAAAATTCATGTTAGATATTAAAAACACAATTGGGGCTCCAGATACCATTGTTCCACTAGAAAAAAACCAACTTGCTACCTGCAGAAAACTAGTGTGTTTGTGAATTCCTGCATCAGTTTCTGTAAGACCATGCATTATGTTTGGCAGGTGATGTCTGAAGTAATGTGAGGGTATTTATTTTACTAAAACTATCCTTTCTACCAAAATGATAGGCAACAGAAACGGGATTAAACCATGTGTATAGGTGAAGGCTTTTGACATCCTTTGATTTCTGGTTGCCTCTCTGGTTGTTGTTGACTCCAGAGGAAAGGGGGACAGGTCACATAAGAAATGCCATTACTGCAAACTTAGCACATTGGCTTTGCTATTGATTGTCCTCTTCTGTGGTTCATAATTTACAAACTCTGGAAGTGTTACTGCTGTTCCCAAGTGCACTATTTAACCTACAACAGACCCAAGAGCGGCGCTGGTTTGTACCCAAAGTTAAAGCTATCACAGACCAGCCTCCAAACCCAGCTGGACACAAGGACAGATGGCACTGTCAGTGCTTACATGACAGTAATACTGTCAGTTATTACGTGACAGTTCATGTACCCGTGGGCTCAATCCAGAGTGTGAGCCAGGTTCAGGATGCCCAATCCTGAAGTCCCTGCTCAGCACCAACATAGTATCTGCCAGGATACAGCCGCTACCTTCTACTGATTTCTTCTCCCTGGAAAAACTCAAAGCCATCCCAGACCCAAAAACCTGGGGTCCCAAAAGCAGCCCTGAGGCTGGGATGAGGGGATGGCACTGCGCAGAGCTTGACAGAACACATCCCCTCTCAGCTTCAGGAGAGATCAGGGCAAGAAGACGGGTTTGAATGCAAGAGCATTCTCTACTTGGAAACATACCCAGAATGAAAATGCTTTTCATCACTCATGTCTCCAACAACTGTTGAAAACAGCATAATCCGCTAACACAGAAAAGCTAAATTGCTTTCAGACCAAGTACTGAAAAACTGCTTCTGTGATTTGGTTCGGCTCAAATCCAGCATGCAGACTCTGACTGCTCTTGTGCTTCCTGGCTGCTTGGAGCGTCTGTCAAAGTTTATCTTCTCCCCTAGTTTGCTTTTGTCTAGCTTCACATCTTAACCCCTCTCCCCCCAGGTTAGTGGGCTTGAAATACGAAATTTAAGTGCACCAGATGTTTAAACAGTAGCAGCACACTGGAAATACAGACTTCTAAAATACATTGCAGGGGTGCTAATGGCTGAGTCTGGGCAGCAGGAGCAAAGCTTCAGAACTTTTCTTAAGCCTACAGCATTTTCCGTGTACTAAAAGTTGCATCAGTCAGAAGGAAAACACTGAAAGGATGTTTAATCTCATGCAGTTTTTTCTTGTTCCTAAGTAAAGAGGGGGCACATTCATCATTGGTACAGTTACAACAAAAGCAGGGCAATCGCATCGGGGGGAATTTGGCCCAACTAGTTCTCTGTAGAGCAGCTATTGACAGCTGTCCCCAGGTACCTTGTGTTGCTGAGAAAACAGCAAAACAGAGACCTGCCATAAGAAATAGGACTAGCTCCTGTTTTCAGCCTTTGGCCAAACCAGAGCTCCTGGATTTGAATGATGCTTTACCTCTTTCTGTTACACTTCTGATCATCATCAGGTGGAAAGAAAACATCTTTCCAGCCGGGGAGCTACACAGCTACACTTGGCTCTGGCTGTTGCAGCTCGGAGCCACTGAGCAGTGTGCTTCCCAGGATACAGCATCTTAGCTAATTTTAGATGTGATGCAATGAGTGGGGGTAGCTCACATGAGGCAGGAGGGATGGAACCCAGCAGCCAGAGCTCAGAACAAACACTTTATAGTTACTGAATGCTACTTTCAAACTAAGAGAGGCTTTTTTACTACCAATGCACCTTTATGGGTATGATTGAATACACAAATGATAACAAGGACAAACCCTTCTGGGGAAGGATATTAGACAAGGGTCAATCGGCAGGCTTGCTGACCGCAGAGCTCCTGCCTCCCAGCTTTCCTCCCACTCTCTGCCCCCTCTGATGTTCCCAACTAGAGTGCTGTAGCTGCTCTGACATGCAGACTGGCTTTTTTTCTGCATGGGCACCATCTCCTACCCCTCAATTCAAGCACTCACAGAGATATGCCTTAAGTCAAATGGTTGATTCTCTCACACTTGGTTTCTCAACAGCCTCCTGCCCCTTGCACAAGCCAGACTGCGATACACAGAGCCAGTCCGCTCACAACCAATGTATGCACAGAATCTATAAGTTAATAGAAAGCAGCTCTACCTTTAGGGAAGTCTCTGCTTGCCAGAGGGGTGACCTATCCTGACTGGCATCCTGGCTCTGATGCTGTGTTGGACCGAATCACAAGTTACATGGCCTGCTCCTCCTGGCTGACATCCTGCTAAGAGATCAGAGACTGTTGGTGGTGGTCCACTTTGCATCATATTTTGGGCTTTGATGTTTCAAGTAAAAATTCAAGTCTTTCACTATCATTAGACCACAACTTGTCATGTTTTTTCCCTGGTAACTCAATCCCCACCTCCCCTCAGATTCCACCACTGAACTACCCCCTTTTTTTGTCCACTGTCTTTAAACTGTTATTTGCAGATGGTTTACTGCTGGCAAACCTTTGTCAATAAATCATAATTTAAAAACACAAACAGCACATTCTTAATGAAAATATCCTTTTATACAGCTAAATGATAAAGTGATAAAGTAAATGTTTGAGGAACAGGTCTCTAATTTTCTTTTTTATGGTACTTTAAAAGAGTTATCTCAAAATAAACAAAGAGAAATGTTTGTTAATCATCTGGAATTCTTAATTTCCTATTTTACATGGGAACCTGAGTAATCAGACATATGGTATGCTTGTTAGCTGGGAAAGAGTCAGGATTAGAATGCATTCTCAGAATTGGAAAGCACTAGAATACAGCAGCAGTCTTGGCTGCCTAAACTCCAAATAAACAATGTTTTGTGTTAATTGCAGGAACAGATCACACTGAGAACACAACCCCACGCGTCCAAATGATTCTCTGAAACATGGTGCCTGGCAGGAGAGAGGAAATCTCAGGGGACTGGGGATGAGCTATATGAGCTGTCAGTAATTTACCTGCACAGTGGATTATCAGATACAGACAGAGCTGATAAGGAGCAAAACATGAAGAGTTGTTTGGTGGCTTCTGTATGAGCTCAGTAGCTTTAAGAGCTATGGTATTCCTAACAGAGAAGAGTCCAATCAGATAAAAATAATCATGGTTTTGGATCATATTTAAGCATTGCTGAGCTATTAGGCAGTAAAAGCATGTTCTGGTGTAAGTTTTCATGCCCAGCATGGAAGAGCAGTTCATAGGCCACACTGTTGCCATCAGCAGTGGTACGATGGAGTGCAAGTTTCCACATCACCATTCTACTTTGGTACCACTGTGATTCTTTACATCACTGGTGTAACAGCAGAAGACATCTCCGAACATCTTCCTGCGTCATTAGACTTGGCCCATGCAGAGGATGAATGTTTTGCTGCTTATACATGGTACAGGTCCAGGCCAATGCTACTTCTGAGAGAGGAAGTCAGCATACATACTGCACTGCGCTTCATGCTTATTCATCAGCCGACAGTCGCTTACCTGGAATGCATCTGATCCCACTGCAGTCACACCTGCTGTGTTCAGGCTTGCCCATGTTTCAATGCATATAGTTAAAAGGTTTGTTTTTTTACCCCTTTATTGTTTTTCAGTCATATATTTGAGCCTTGCATTTCACTAGGAATCAATTTGAATCCAACTACTGGAAAGAAGAAAAAGATCCCAAAACCAATCAAACCAAACCCCCATACCAAAACACTTAGGGAAAGCTTACAATCTCAGTTCTGGCTACTTCACACTACTTCAGCAGGGGAACAACCCTAAAGACAATGTACTTCACCAGGTAGTGAATGTGCCCCAGGACTCCTTTGGTATGAAGGCCATGGTGGGCACAGCTTCTGAAGCAAGTAACCTCACAGGACAGCAACCAGTGCTCAGGAAGACTGTTCAGGATAGTCTTTTGTGGTGAGAGGGAGTAAATAACAGTGACATGTGGCCTACGTTAATTGTCAGTCCAACTATCCAGTCATCATACACCTGTGTACACCCAACACTCTCATTTTTAGTGTCCCTTTTCCTGGGGTGCCATTAGTTGACTCTATGCTGGGACTACACCCACTTCAGTTAGGACAGTGACTCCACATTTAAAAGTCTCTTTGTCGTTAATTCTAGAAGTGCTTTTGTATCCTCCAAACTCTATGGCCATGAACCATTCACACCATTGAAAGATCACAGTCTGATGGCTTCGTTCTTCCCTTTTCACAGCTGTAGGTGTTTCTTAGTGGATACGATCTGTAGAGTTGTCCAAGCAGTCCATGCTGCATTGCCAGAATTTCTATCTCTATGAACAACTATCACACTAAAGTATTCAGAATTAAGGCTGTGTGTATTTGGATGTACACACACATATGCTTACATACTAAAACAAGTCTGCATGCAGCTGAGGTGAGAGATACAATTGTTTACTATAACACAAACCTAAGGGGAGGACACGTTCACGCAAGCTGTTTTGGTCTGGCTGTTAGTTGGACTATATATGGTACGATAACTCCTTGTTCAGCAAGGGGCTAAAGATTATATACTTACAGTTGACACCTTTAGGACTCAGGCTATGCAGTAAACAACTTCCCCTTTAGACTGGCTAATAATAATTTAAGGGACCAAACTGTGCGTTTTTCCATGCCGGGCTGCTTCTGCCGTATTGAGAGCACTGTATATGACAAACCTCCCAGGAATCCCAAACAGAAATGGAAGTTCCACTGAATCACTTGAAGCAGCTGAAGAACACCATCAGTAAGGCCACACAACTGCATGGAATGTGATGAATTTCCAGGAATAGGATTGTTTCCCGGAGAATACTGTGTAAAATACACATATTAAGAGAGAACAAAGGTAATGCTGACAGCCTCTGCACCACTAGGCTATTTTAGTTTGTGACAAGAAGAATGAAGAAATCAGACGTGTTGGAAGACCTTTCCTCGGCTAACAGGAAGCCTATATGTCAAGAGTAAACTGTGAAACAAAGCAGGACAAAATTATTTCAGCATACAAATGTAATCTCTCTGTGATTTTATCTTATGAAACCAAACCCACTTTTAGCTTGAATGCTGTGCTAATGGAGAGGTTAAGAGCTCTATGTTCATGCTTTCATCTAGCAATAGTAAAGGAATGACTAAGTAAAAGGCTAGGAACAGGTGAACTCTGCAGTTCTGAGAGAGAGCAGTACACTTTGGGGTTCAAAAGCAATAGGAAACCTGTCCACTCTGGTTCGTTAAGAAATCAGTTTTGCTCACTAGAAGCTACTCTGAAGCAGTGGTTAAACAGGACACTTTCAAAGGAAAGTAGCACACAGCATATGCAAAAGTTTGGCCTCTGGATATAGTGAAAGCAATCCTCCCAGCAGAGCTTTCTATCTCTCTTCCTACAGGGAACCTGTGCTCCAGGCTGCATGCTGGAGGAAATCCTACTTTTAAGTAAGGTAGAGATGCAAAATCTAGTATGGTTTGAACCCTGGAAGTGTTTGCTTCTCAGCTTTATCAAGCACAGCTCAGGTCCTGCCACTGGCTATTGGGGAGTAAAGACTGAAACTTATAGTAAAACATCAGGTGTCAATCCCAGGTGACATTGTGGCTGCTGCTCAGTGTTTGCATACTTCCAACTTCAGGTGCTCTTTCCATCATATACAAAGATGTTTGGATGGAACACAAAAACTAGGCATAGCATTTCATAAAACAGGTTTTCAAGTGCTATCCTATTTCTGTTGCTCATTTACTTTTTGATGGAACAGAGAGAGAGGCAGGAATATGAAAACCCCACTTACATGAGCCCAAGGCTTTGTGACTAGACACAGCCATCTTATCAAGAACACTGACACGATACTATAGCTACTTTTCATATCTACTTATTGCAAAGAACAGCCTGTGTCCATACAGCTGAACTCCTTTATTGCCACCAGCGAGGCTACATCCAAACTGCCAGCTAGAAACAATCACTGGCCTGTGCTGCCCAGGGCATTACTGGGCAGGGTGCTGTGCAGCCCAGAGCTATGCCATAGACTACACCATGCTTTGCACTATGAGTAAAGAACATACTAGTGCTTGGGCCTCTGCCCCAGGCCTGTTTAGCTCACCCACTACTGCAGACACTGTCTGCAGAGCTGCAGAAATAGTTGCACACACAGGGAGGGAAGAGGGGAGGAGTGGGCAGCAGAGCCATCTCCCTAGCAGTACCATCAGTCTGTGCCAGCTCACACTATTCATGGAATTTCAGTTTAGCCCTGACAGCAGCACTGATAGTCCTCCTCCAGACTTACACTGCAAAAACACAGCAGTGTCAGTCTACCAGAGGCAATACACCAGCCCTGCACAGAAAATGAATGCAACTACGCAACTTTTTTTGCCCTGTGCCTATATTTTGCTGTTATCTCCACAGCATCTCAGTGGTGTGGCCTTTAGTCTCTGCAGCAGAGGATGACTCCCCCTCAACAAGGCATCATTGTGGAGAGATCCTGAGCTAGTCCAGATGAGCTGGGAGAGCTGCCTGGCACAGCAAGTGGGCCTTGCTTATAGCTCAGAAGCAGTCAAGCTGCATTAGCTAAAATGGAGACAGCAATGCAGAAGAGCCCAGCCAGAACGGAGGACAGTCTGCATTCCCTCTCCTGGCAAGTCTCTTGACAGTAAGTGAGAAGACAACTCCTACAGGGGAAAAATAAAGTTTGTAAAAACCAGAATTACAGGAAATTAGGAGCAACTTTCCAACAGAGCAACAGCAACAATGAAAATCCCAACTAGTTAAAGCCATGATAACTGGATAATTAAAGCCAGGATCATTGAGGCAGTCTTATTCTGTGCCTTTGGATAAATCCATCCCTTCCTCTCCCCCTCATCTTCAATGTTACTCTTTGATTTACCACCTGAAGTTATGAGCTGAAAGGAGATCTGGTGTATATATAGATGCATGCTCGAAACTCTGATCCATGCTCTCCCTAGAAGTGTTGCTTTCTTCACCTCTTTCAAAGTTTATTAAATATAGAGTAGATTATTTAGCCCAGAGGATACTGCATTCATAGTAACAAATACTCTTTCTGCAGATGTTTTAGGATGAAGAGGTTTTACATCATATTCCCACAGGAAACTAGGTAAGGAATAAACATTAAAGTAGTGAGGCGATCTGTGTCATCCCCCTAATAAATACTGAATGTGCTGGTTGATTTCAAACAAATTTAATAGAAGATAAATAAAGGATAGGATAAACCAAGTTCCTTCAAGTTCTATAAAAACAGGCAACTGGCTACTTAGAGGAAGAAGATCCTACAAGTGTTCCAGCCAAGAGAAAGCCTGCAAGATTAAGTTAAACATCAGAAAGTCAGTAAGAGGGAGGTCACTTTTAAATACCGCAACTATGAGGAAATCTTCAGGGACACTGATCTGTAGGCCAGGCTTCTTTCCTTCAGCTGCTTATGAGATGATGCAGCATTAAGCTCTTCCTCCCTGGTTTCAGTTTTCTTAACTTCCATCCTGTTCTGGAACAGTTTGTCAGAGACTTCAAACAGACTGTATGCTTGTCCAAGCTAGAAACAGTAACAAGCATCTCCAAGTAGGAATGTAAGGGTAACACTTGTGCATCTGGAAAATCCTAGGCATCCCCAAGAGTTATGATGCTGATGAAGTACATGTTGCACTGACAGGAGCCCCTGGCTACGCACACATTGGCAGCAAGACCTACAGCTGACACACAGCAATAGCTCCAGAAAAGTTCCTTTATTGCTCTTCCCTGATGGCTTCGCTACTGTTCCCCATGGCACTCACCAAAAGCAACCTCAGGCATAGAAAGGTAAAGACCTTCAGATTCATTTTTCTCTTGCTCCTGGTACCTTTAAAAAGCCCACACTGTGAGAAACTACTAACTCCGTTTTACATCTTCTGTCCTTCTAACCTTGGACAGTGGCAGGATCAGTAACATCTCATCATGAGCTTTAGAAGTGTTTAGAGGGATGAACCCCTAAAGAAGAGGCTGTCCTTTAATGATGTGGCAGTTAGTGCTCTATTAGCAGATGATGATGTTGACCTCTAGTGACTGGTCTGGGGATACTTGGTGGCATGATCACAGTGAAACGTTTCAGTAAACAGCCAAAAATGTCACTGAAGCTGGTACATGAGAACAGTCATCCTTTTCCTGGAGGGAATTACACATCCCTTTCATGGATCAGAAACACCCAGCTAAAACAAAGGCCCCAGAAAGGCTGCTATACAGCCTAAATTATGCACGCAGAGAGATTTAAATAAAGGACAATTGTACATGGATGCTTTGAGCTGTACAGTGGCTGCAACCTCAAGAGAGAAAAAGCACCCAGGCTGAGTGAAAGGACTAGACAAAGCAGCCCTTGGAGGCAGACACGGCAGGGGGGATAATCCCAGGGGAAAATCAGAGGGTGAGGAGTCAGGAAAGGACCTGGGCTGGAAGCAGTGAGTTACATCAATTTCTCAAAACACAGAAATTAAGCAGGAGGAGACTATTGTGATTCATTGTAAACAAGCAAAACAGAGGAACACTCCCACCCACTGCCTGCGTCTTAGCTGACATAACCAATTAGACACATAACACCAGATTATTAGTAAGGAAAAATACTGTTAGATGAGCAAATACTGACCATTAGCAAGTTACACATTGATGTTTAATTCTCATCCATTCTACATAAGGAAACTATTCAATTATGTTCAAAAATCATGTGGAGTACATTATGTTGCACATTCACAGAATAAAAACCAAAGACAATACATGATTGTTACTCAGATCTTACCACAGATTCAAAAGAACAAGTGTTTTATTTTCCCACAGCAGAAAACACTCTTCCCAGCAAAGCCACTGAAGCACATGAAGAAAATAACAGATACTCAGGAAAGGTTTAAAGAACAAAAATGACTCAAGGATTGGGAAGGAGAGTATATTACAAATGAGTGACACAACCCAAGTGATGGTGTGACTATACTGCCCTGTGCAGAGACAGATACGAGCAAAAGGGAAATTAGGTGAGCAGAGCATGCTCCCAGGTAACTATTCTGACATGGGTTTGAATCATAGAACCCCAGGTTAGAAGGGACCTCAGGATCATCTGGTCCAACCTTCCTAGGCAAAGCATCAAGTGCTTTGAAGTGGGGAGAGAAGTAACATCATTTCTAGTCCCTCCAGAACTCAGTAGTTTCTCAATACAAAAGGGCTTTTCTCATTTTTTGAGAACTTCTTCTATTTAATACGACTTTGTTAATAGAGCTTAACATCCATCTCAATGTCACTGCTGACTTCCCAGCTTGGACTGATTCGCA
>JANHGB010033337.1:0-19479 GCA_026283785.1 Coracopsis vasa
AACTTAAACAGGGGAAGTTTAGATTGGATATAAGGAAGAAGTTCTTTACTGTTAGGGTGGTGAGGCACTGGAATGGGCTGCCCAGGGAACTGTGAATGCTCCATCCCTGCCGGTGTTCCAGGCCAGGTTGGACAAAGCCTTGGGTGGCATGGTTTAGTGAGAGGTGTCCCTTCCCATGGCAGGGGGGTTGGAACTAGATGATCTTAACGTCCTTCCCAACCCTAACTATTCTATGATTCTATAAATGAGCAAATGGAGGATTGACTCAGGCTTTACATTTTAGATGTTAAACTTGAAAGGATCCCTCTGAAGAATTTTGTTTTCATCTTCATGACTAGAAGCATTATTACAAGGGGCTGCTAGAATAATACAGGCTTTTAGGATTTCTTTTAATTTGTTTTCATGTTTCATGCAGTAAATAAAACTTTTCAAGAAAGTTAAAAAATACTTAAAAAAAGTTGTTCACACAAATAAGTTAGTGTGCAGTATTTTAATCAGTGGACTGGTGGCATTACTTATGAGTGGACTACAAAAATTCCCTAATTGCTTCAAAAATAATAAATAAAAATATTTACCTATCTAGTGGTAAATCACACCATCATGTGTACTAGTTGTATAGATGCAGTAATCTGAAACCAAATTATTTTAACATGCTGGAAATATGTTTCTGAATTGTTTCAATATTTATGAAACAAGACTCCCCAGTCAATGAATTAGTGAGCAGTCCTCTGAAACCTGGATTGAAAATTGGACTAATGAAGAGTCACACTAAGACTTAATCTTGTAAAGTTTGTGAGCGTAGTTACATGCAACTCAAAAAATGTGAAGAAATGCATCATAGCTCCTCTTAGGCTTTTCAGCAATAACTGTTCTCACTCACAAGTAAAGTTTTCTGTACAGTGGTGCACGAGAAAAATCAGAAAAAGTGCTTTTAGATCAGGGCATATGCATTTTACAAAGTCTTGATATCTCCACTTTACAGATGAAAGCAACCAGTAACAGCAGGAAGGCAAATAACGACACAGAAATTAGTTCCTTCTGCAGTAGAAATTAAAATATTATCCCAGTCAGAGAGTTCTCTTCTGAGTATAACATCTTCCCAAGCTCTGAGTTATACACTTTGAAACACATACAGGAGGATCTCATGTCCAGAAAAACTAACAAACAGGCTTATCACTATGTTTATTAGTTCTTTGAATTAAATTAGGAAACATTGACTATAATATCTTGTAGCTCTCTTGCCTGGTCTCATGAGAATCAAGAGAAGTTTCTAATTATGTAATAAGGGCTGCACTAGCAAAAGCTTTGCTTAGCAGGAACACATCCAACCAGTTCTGTGACATCTTTAAGTGCTAAATTTGTAACAGTAAATTGCATTCAGAACAGAATCTTTTGTACTTTTATTTCACCACATTAGCGTATCAGATTTGAACAAAAAAGCTGTAGGGATCATGATCCTTTTCTGATATTCATCAAGAAGTAATATTTCCGTAATATCAATTTATACTTTTAGTCCTTCAACTGTCATTTCTTTATAAAAAAATTATATAAGGAAAAACCAGTAGACTTCAGAAGTTGAAAATGTTTAGTGAAGTAGTATCACAGAATCACAATCTTAGTTTAAAAGATTTCCTCTATTAAGAGCTAATAGTACAACCAAATTAGGTTACATACAGATTAAAGACTTCTTACAATACTGTAGCATGAATAAACTGAAGATTGACAACTTTGTTCTTCCAACAGCTGTTAAGTTTAAGTCATAGAAACTTACTCAAATTACTTCTTTACTCAGGCAAATGTAACATACCAGGTTGCTGCAAAAAACTCTAGCCTTTTTCTGCCAAGCAATGCAAACAAATAATCAAAACAGAAGTAGTTTTTAATTAATTTATTTTTTAAGTATTTACATGATGCTTACACGTGTTCCTTAATTTGTAATATTTATTGATTTTTAAAAAATATTGCCTAAGAAATAATTCAAGGATGAAATTATATGAGGACGTGTTCTAGGAAATTCATGAATGCAGAGTACCATACAAACTGGTATTATAAACGAGGAAAGAATCAAACAAAAGCAGAACACAGGAGCAGATGGCCAGCATAAAATTCTGGAGGGGACTTTAAGTTTTCTTTTTTTTTTTAACAAACCAATCTGTCTGAGAACACGTTCAATCCACAGGCTGCCAGAAGGTGGTGAATTGTGTTCAAACTCTGGCTGCAGAAGAAGGAATAATTTTTCAAAAAGGTTTATTTGTAAACTGCAAGGAAGGAGCATCTGTGTGTGATAGAAAAGATTAGTTTAAAACCATCATGTGATCCATCCATTTGAATTAGATTATTCTTTTCCTATAATTAAGATTAACTTGCAATAATATGTCATGCCAAATTAATACAAATTATAGTGCAACCACCAAAAAGAGACCAAGACAGGTAGAACATACACATTACTGACCAGAAAAGACAAATATTGACTAATACAGTCAACACTACACAAATGAACAAGTCATTGTCACATTAGTATGACAAAATTTGTCCCATATAACTTGCATCAGTATATTTGTTTGAATTTATAAATACTCATATGTTTATATAAACAATAGCATTATCATAACAGTTGGTATTATTACTACTATTATTATTATTATCATAACACAAGCAAAAGTGTAGAAAATGTATTTTGACAGTTCCTTTGGTGGGGGCGGGGGGGACGGAAATTATGTCTCAGAAGATCCCACAGCTAAAACTACAGAGAACTCTGTCCTGCTGCCCTGCAAAACTCATCAGAGTTTAGATTTTTCATGCAACTCCCAGAGAGTTAGCCTTCTGCAAACTCCACAGATATAGAAAGATGACCAAGTTAGCTATGACTTAAAACTCTGAGCAAAATCAATAGTATCAGGAACCTGGAAAAATTACTTATGGCCAATGGTACGAATTAAGGGTTAGGGGATAGCTGAACAGTGTTTGGCAGAGCTCACCAGTGCCTAAACATTAGATGCAAACATCTTAGTCACACTGGGAATTTATATACATTAATTAATGAGAATAGGTGCCATTGGAGTGAGAAATTCTGAGGTTTCTAGAAGTGCCTAGGGTCTTGGGAATACTTTCTTTGAAAAGAATGTGTTCTCAGCTTTTTTATTTTACCTTATTAAAGGGTAGCATGCAAAGAGGGCTGACGTGGACACATGATAAAATACGTAACAATGCATTGAACAGCATGTTGAACTGGCAATTCCAAAATGCATAGTTGCATTACAGCAGTGTGGTGTAAAGAAGAATGAGTTTTACATCTCTATAGAGCTAATTAGCCTAAGAAGAAAGCAAGCATCATATATCTGTATTGCCTCAGTCCCAGAACTACACGCATTGTGATTAACTCTTGTGTCTTCTAAGCACTGTAAAAAATCCCCTTAAACCGCCTTGAAAACTCCCGCCTTACAATGCGGCTTTTAAAAAAGGAGAGAAAAAAGATCTGTATGTATCCATTCTCCACCCCTTTAACCTGACAAAACTTGTCAGAATTTTATACAATATTGTATAATGTGTAATTAACTAAGCAACCATTGATTAGAAAAGAAAAATAGGCTTAAATCTGCATAATTATTTTAAAGGCTTGCAAGCAGAAACTTTTTAGTGCAATTAGTATAAGGACCAGTAATCATAATTATAATACAGTTTGTCAAATCTCAAGTCTTTGTGTTGGAAATTAGAAGACTAAATAGATTTGCTTTCATTGTATGGCTCTGTGTAGATGGAAAATTGAGAAAAGATAAATAGAGTTCATAAGCAAATTTGTACGGGTACGATGCAAGAGATAGGGTAATGACTGTCATCTACTAGTGGATGTTACAAAATGCTCTCATACGTTATGAAAAAAGATAGAGTGCAATATTATTTACTTCCTTGATAGGTGGTCTGAAATCGTAAATGCTTTTAACATTTCAGAAATTTAATATAAACCTGAGTGTTTAGGACTTTTATCTGACAGGTATATTCTCAGGCAGATGTCAGAATTTTTTCTAATAGATGAGATTCGTGGTGCACTCATGGACCTGATCGACACCTCCTCTAGAAGAACAAAACATCTTTGGGAAAAAGAAGAAGGCTCAGGGAACTGGGTGAAGAAAAAGAGAGTAAAAAGATGAAAGGAAGAAAGAAGGGGGTGTCTTCCTGACAGTACTAGTGGCAGTAGCCTGTGTAGCTTTGCTTTCACTTTATCTGTAATTTATAACCAGTTATTAACTTCTTAAAAATTCTTATTGTTTTGAACTCTAATGCTGTCAAATGAGAGCAACTGTAATGCTGTTAAAGAACCAAAGCCAGGCTGAGACATTCGCTGCCAGTGTTCACAGGATGGGTACTGGTGGAAGTGTATACAAGGAACTGGCTCATGATGCATCTTTGCAGACTCTGTAGAACTACTTAGGGTGGTAGAACTCTCTCCGATGCATTGGTTATTATTTATACACATATATAAAAATATATACATTTAACTACAAACGTGTGTTCAATTCTTCTCAATGTTCACGGTAAGATTTCTCCTGTCACTTTAAAAGTAGCAGGAACATGCTCCAGCTCAACTGGGATAATTGAATCCAACCTGTTAAAGTTTGAAATTAGGAGAGAAATAAACAAACAACAAAAAAAAAACAAACAAGCACAAAACCCCCAACAAACAAACATCCAAAACTACAGGTAGAAAGCTTGTCCCTTGAAAATCAAGACACACAGCACAAAGCAGGATTAAAGGCAGGATAAATAATAACAGTCGGCAAACTAAGAGAGATCTGAATTAAAGTAGGTACAGATGAAGAACTAGTATAAAAACTGAGTAGGATTAGGATCCAGAATGCCAATTATGTGTTAAAAAAGGGAAGAAAAAAACTGTAGTCACCTTTGAACTAATTTTTTCATTTGTGATTACAACAACAGAACTGTGGAAAGGCTGTGAAGAAACCTAGAGTCAAGTAGAAGGAATGAAGAACTGAAAGCAGAGAACAGCCAAACTGTCTTACTTTTTAACTGTGAATTGACTTTTGTAGATTGTCATAAAAAAATGAAGGCAGTCTTTGAAGGTCAACAGTGTAAAAATAATGAATCAAACAGGAGACTACTTCATACCAGAAAAGAGAGCAAAACAGAAGGGACATAATTTATGAATCACTTACCTAAAATTTGACAATATCCAGGTTGATGGATTACCCCATGCATAACAAGCCTGGGTTCCTGTGGTAATCATCGAATCACAGAATGGTTTCAGTTGGAAGGGACCTTAAAGATCATCCAGTTTCAACCCCCCTGACATGGGCAAGGACACTTCCCACTAGAACAGGTTACTCACAGCTGCATCCAACTTGGATTTGAACAATTCCAGGGATGGGGCAGCCACAGCTTCTCTGGGCAACCAGTGCCAGTGTCTCACTACTCTTCCAGTAAAGAACTTCTTCCTAATACCTAATCTAAATTTCCCTTCTTTCAGTTTAAAGCCATTCACATTTGTCCTATCACCACATGCTCTTGTAAAAAGTCCCTCTCCAGACTTCTTGTAGGTCTCTTTAGGTATTAGAAGGCTGCCCTAAGGTCTCCCTGGAGCCTTCTCTTCTCCAGGCTGAACAACCCCATATCTCTCAGCCTCTCTTCATAGGAGAGGTGCTTCAACCCTCTGATCATCTTCATGGACTCCTCATGAACAAATACGTGTATTTCTCATGTTGGGAATCCCAGAGCTGAACACAGTACTCGATATTTTATTGCATAAAAATTAGACATCACTTTTATAATTCCATGAATCCTAATGCACACAGTTAGTGATCTGTTGATGACTCTGTATTAAACCTTTTTTAAAGCACTCTTTCCAAATTCCTTCTCATAATTTAAGCATGGCTTCCATTTTCTCTTTGTAGCATTGGTTTTAGCCGTTTTAAAACAAGTTTGAATAAGACTCACTTCCCTAGAGATGCAGGTCATAATGTGAAAGAGTCCGGGTTTTATTTATCCCTAAAAAACCAACAACATCTACTGGTAATTACTTTCTGCTTGTACTCAATGAGTTTTGTGTTGAGATAATCTATCAGCTATGTATGTGTAATTGTGTGGGCTAGAAATGTACATATGCAGCTGTAAGTTTAAAAACTCGTATCCATTCAAATAAAAAATAGAATATAAAACAAGACAAAACTGCCTTTGCTTTCCTGCCTCACACAAAGAAGTCAAATTTTTTTTTCAGCTTCTTTGTAAAGTCTTGACAGGAAAGAGAAACTGAAATGCATATTTTGGCCTTATTATCAGCTTGTATAAATGAGCACTATTATGTAAACTTTAATTGAGAGACTCTGTCACATGCAAGTTGAAGATATGTCCTGCTTACAGTAATTTCAAGCATTTGTTAGGCTGTCGAAAACGGAGGTGATTACAGCCCTGATGTCTTGTTGTCTTATATCATGTCACTGAGAAATGCAGAAGAGAAAAGCATGTTACATGGCTTGTTCCGGCACCACCTATTCTCTTGGCTCCTGCATTTGATCTCAGAGTTCAAAAGTCAGAAAAAAACTATGCTGTTGTGATAGCTTTATGTTTAGGCATTAGAGTCAGAGTGCCCTCCTTTCTCACAAATCCAGATCTGACTATAACAATACTTGCAGCAGAGAACTAATTGTGACCATGTTATTTAAATGCCAAATTTGCTGAAAAGAGGAACCAATGCTAAAAATTGAATATGGTATAAAATTTTCAAAGGCCTGAAAATGAAGCTCCACATACACACCTCTTATGCATTTGTGATCAACAATGGTTTTCTCACTGCAGGACTGAAAAAAAACCAACCAAACAACCCCCTCCAAAAAAAAAAAAAAAAAAAAATGAAGAAAAAGAAAAGGATGGAAATGGAGAAAGAAAGAATTGGATCCAGAGGGTGATTCCCAGAGGGATATTCAAAGTACCATTTTGGTTTACTGGTTCTCTGTGTAGGAGGGAGGGTAAACACTTGAGAAATTTAAAAATCTATAAATGAATGTAGCAAGATCTGGAATGACTGCAAAGATGCAGTTCCTGCTGCTAAAATTTTGTGGTGTTCCTATTAAAGAAATATTTTATTAAATGTTTATATATATTTTTATATGAACGTAGGAACTAAAATCTGTCTGCCTATTAAGGTCTGACTGTCCAGTCTGACAAGTTACAAAGTCACTAAGCTGCTGCTTTTTCTGTATTCCAGTTTCACTGAAATCATACCCTTCTATGGTCCTATACTATCACCAACTGAGCAGAAAGGTGCAACATCCCTTCTACCTTGTAATTTTATTTATGTCAATTTTATTTAATTGGTTATATATTTTATATTTCATGGTGAATTGGAGACAAGACTACAACTACAGTGAGAATTTTCAGCTCAAAAGCAAAAATTCATTATTTGCCTAAGGGTCATACAACTGCTAAACAGAGTTTTAACAGCTTGAAATTTTGCACTGGTGTTCAGTGCAACAAAGGAATGTCTAAGGTTTTGTTTGCTGTAACTTCTCATGGTTTCAGAAGTCCACAAGGCAACTTCTCTGGCAAGAAAGTTCACATGATTTGCTAATCCTAGGTGCTTGCTATGGATGTTTGGAAAAGTAAATCCTAGAAGACTTTGCATGCACTGTGCATATAGGTGTATATCCATGCATTTAGGGAATGATATTAATTTCCTTTTTCACCCTAATTATTGTTTGAGAGCAATGAAATTAGATGTAGAATGGGTAACTTGGCAGGCATGTAATGAGAATTAAGGCTCCAAAATCCAAAATACATGAAAGAACAGCTGTAGTATCACTGTTTTTGCGAACTGTGAAGTTAATGGAAGCCCAAAATAGCACCTGTGCAGAAGACGGAAGACATCAAAAGCCTAAAATATGACAGTACCATTTTTTTTCCTGATTATCCCTCATATCATCCTATCAACATCACAGGTGGAAGAGTGGAAAGTGTAAGAAAAAACATAAAGGGTGGAAATGTAAGAAATGTCTTTGCTGATTTTAACCACTATGGAATAGATCCCTGCATTTAATTTTAAAAGTCTTGGTTCCATTTAAAACTTCTTTTACAATTCCTTTTGGAGTATCTTCAGAATAAACAATGTTAATTTATGTATCAACACATAATATTACTAATTCTCTCTACAAGAGATCTTTCGCTTTTGAGATTCCCTCTCTCCCCATCAAATAGGCATACAACTTTTGCTTATGTAAAGCATTTCATTATCCAGGAAATCTGTGTTTGAACTCTATTTCAAGGCAAAAACCACAATTTAAAATAAAAAGATCAAAGTTAAAAGAAAGGAGAGAGAAATATTTCTTAACTCAGAGAAAAAAACATTATAGCTTGAATGACCTTCTAGTAGATTTTGGTTTCTTTATTAAGCTTCAAAATATTGTACTGCATAGTTTGATACCCTAAATTTCCTTGGTTTTATTTTTTGGAAACTACATCAAAAAACATCAAAAGGGACTGTTGTGTTCAGAGACTGAGATATGGGGAGTACAAAAGGAGATTGCAAGAAAAATAGAAAAATAATCAGAGGTCCTTCACTCTTTAGAGACTAGAATTAAGGTTCAGCAGGTCTAATAACTGGGTATTGCATTGAGAAAACCTCTAACCCTTTTGTAAAAGAAAATAACCTGAATCTGTACCATACTGGGAATAATATTGAGAAAATTAAACCTACTAATTAACTAAGTCTTTATTAAAACAGCTATACTGGCATTTGGTTAACCCTTCCAAAAAAGATATAGCTTTCAGATACTGCTTTTCACCTAGGAAACATTGTCTTGCCTATGGGGAGGGAAGTTCACTATAAATCTTTTATTTGTAGGGTTTTGTGAAGCAGAGCTTCAGACTGGGCATCAGCAGGTATTTGCAAGATGTCATAAACCACTATTTTTCAGTGTTACTTATTTAGTTTTAAGAATTATTATAAACTGAGATAACTTCCTTTTAGGGTAGCCTCCCCATATGCAATTTGTAACACAGCAGATGAGAAACATTAGAAACATCTCCACCTCTCCCTTTTATTAAGAAACATACATTCTGCTTCTGAAACCTACATGGAAGTGACTAGATGACCCAATTTGCAGCATAGTCCTATTACAGGGGAGTCAGAGCCTCAACAGGACATTTAGGAAGTAGAATTGCACTCTGCAGTTGCACTTCACTCCATTTAAAAAATCATCAGTTATAAATATCTGTTATTGCTAGTTCTAGTCCTTGAGAAAAGTATGGTGTGCAAAGCTTGGCAGTAATATGTAATATTCATTAGTAATGCCCCTTCTTCAGGTCTGTTGGCACGTGACTGATATAGAATCATAGTTGGGGTTGGAAAGAGCCTTAAGATTATGTAGTTCCAATTCAATGATTCAACAATTCCATAACATCAACAAAAAAATCTCAAACTTTACACTGATATTTCATGAGCTGAAGCAGATTCCTTGCAGTATTACCACAATATTTTTGAAAAACCATGGCAGGGGAAACAACTGGCAAGGTATTCCTATCAAAGCCTTGGCTAAATGTTGAAAGAAGGGTAACTGCTAAGGACCAATTTGTTTGTATTAATTAGTTGCTTGCCAGGAGAGACCAATTCTTCATTTTCATGACCACTGAAGTTTACCAAATGAAAAATGGAAAAAGAAATCATTAGTGTGAATAACTAAAGTTTGTCATAATGACTGATTTATCATCTTTTGTTGTTTTCATAAAACTGTAAAAAACATTATTTTATGAATGGCTTACTTTGCAAGTCCCTGTTCTCTGACATTACAAATAATTTTTTTTTTCTTTCCATGCAAATAAAAAAAGCATCATTAATAATCATGATGCTACTCTACTTAGGTTTATTTTGACAAAATTCTTTTATAATGTACTAAAATGCCCTAGTTTATAAAGTATTCACCATGGGGGAATGGGGTGAATAATCATTTTTACACACAGTTACAAAATTCAAAGCCCGTGTTAGACTAAAATGAAACATGGTGATTAATAATTTAGGTTGTGAACTTCACTAGTTTTCGGTTTGTCTGTCCCTGCTAAGAGGATATTTATCCTCAGGCACAGTGAGTTGCCTGAATAATGCTTCACTAAATCCAAATTGGGCTGTCCCCTCCAACTGGCTAAACTGCAGTGTGCTAAAATCAGCTGTTAGACATCACCAGGATTTGTTTGTGTTGCGCAGTGTGCTCACATCCATTATCTAACAACTTTATGGTAGTCTGTGCCTTTAAATGGTTTCACTGAATAGCCCTCGATAAACATGTAATTGACTTTTGGGATGCTGGCTTGATTTAAGAACAATAAAATTAATTCATTTTGGGCAGCTGAGTGCAACTTATTTTTTGGGAAGAAAGAATCAGTTGCTTGTATTTCTATTAACAGGATGAACCCTGGCTACAGCATTCCTCACCAATTTAGGTTTTTTTTTTCAGGGTATTAGTAGTTCTTCTCTACACATAGAACTTCAACAGACTATAGGTTGTGCTGTTCAGACAGACAGTACACATTGTCTTTGAATTATAACATCATGGGGCAATTAGAGAGAAAACAGTTTATATGGTGTTAATCTATTTCCCAATTTTTCTGTTTTCTCATTGAAACTCCAAAGTGTGTGAAAGAGTAGACTAGAAATACAAAGAAGGCGATAAGAATAAATATATTCATTATTCTTTCCAAACACTTCAGATATACTTGGATTTGTCACAAAGTTAGATTTAATTACAATGATAAATATAATGCAAAAAAACAAGTCTGAGATGTGTGAGAATTCTGACCTTCATGACCTTATTGTAGGGTTTGTTGTTTGTGCTTGGTTTTTGAGCAATTTTTTGTATGTAATGTTAGTGGTCTAACAAATGATACATGGCAGGATTCATGCCATATATACAGTGGAGGAAGCATGAAAAGAGAAGCTGTTAGATAATTTAATCAGGAAGCATTCTATTCCTCTTTGAAAGGTTTCCAGGTATATAGGATCATCACAGATTTCTAAGCCGAATCTCTCTTTCTCTCTTTGTTCCTTTTTACATCTAGACCACACCCCAGCTTTCCTAAATTCTCTTCATTTTTCGCTCTTAAACTTGGAAGTTTCTGTAGGCTGAAGGAATGCACCTTATATAGAAAACCAAGAATTTATTGATAGTCTAATTGAAACAGTCTAATCAATTCTTTTTAGCCCATGTATTGAGTCTGGCTGAGGTGGAGTTAACTTTCCCCATAGCAGCCCTCATAGTGCTGTGCTAGAAAGGTGTTGATGACACACCTGTGTTTTGGCTACTGCTGAGCAGTGCTCCCATAGCAACAAGGCTGTCTCTCCAGTATTCCCCCCTTATCAGTAGGCTGGGTGTAGGAAAGATCTTGGGAGGGGACTCAGCCAGGACAGCTGATCCAAACTGGCTGTTGGAAAAAGGGATGTTCCGTACCATAGGATGTCTTGATGAGCAGCAAATTTTAAGAGAATGGAGGAGGAAGAGAAGAGCACTTGTTATTTATGACATTTCTCTTCCAGAGCAACCGTTACGCATACTGAAGCCCTGGTTCCCGGGAAGAGGCCAGATATTGGCTGCTGATGGGAAACAGAGAGTGAAATTTTGTTTTTCTTTGCTTCTGTATGTGGCCTTTGTTTTTTGTTTTTGTTTTTGTTTTTTTTCCTTTGTTAAACTGCCTTTATCTTGACCCATGAGGGGATTTTTTTTTTCAATCTTATTTTCTAACCCCCTGTCCTACTGAGGAGAGGAGTAATAGAGTATTTTGCTGACTATCTCATGTCCAGCCAAGGTCAAGCCACTACAGCCCAGCATTAACTATTACAGAAAAAGGAAAAAAATATCTCTACTAAATAAAAAGTACCAATAATAAATATCACAGTTAAAAATATTATATGTGTTTTCTGGGCCTTTTCACTGTTCCACTGGATCCCATCATTGACAACATCAGTCTAGGGGAAGGTTTTATTGAGTCATTAACATCCTAAGTCTCTTCTGGAAGGAGTATGGTGTTAATGTTGAAGATTTCTTCCTCTTCATTCTGGAATATACTTGGGATTATTTTCCTACATTTTCTACCATGCCCTACACTTTACTCTTTCTTCATTGTCCCTAATTCCATGACCAAAATCCACATTTGGTATATATGATATATTGGATGCAACAGTTATCTGTTCATTGTTATTCCTTAAATTGTTCTACCTAACTCCCAAAGATGCATTTATTTCATAACTAATATTTAACCAATGGCAATTTTTTCATAGCTTTAAAGACCCTGGTAACATTTTGTGTCCATGCTTTCAAAGACTTTTCTGTAATCACCTGTACTCTTCCACACTGTATTTTTATTCTAGGTTCATAAATAATGCATTCTACAAAGCTGAGCTGCTTGTTATTGTTATTATTTACAAAAAGTACATATAACAATAAATATTATACCACACAAATTAACAAAGCTAAGCCAAAGCTAAAAGAAATGAGACAGTAGTTCCCTTGTTAGATAGCTGTTGCATCTAAACAAGCTTGTTAGAGAAACAGTGTTGTTTTCACTTATTGGGGAAGCGACTTTGCAATATTAAAGTTTTGTAATATTAAGGCTTTGCAATATTAAGACTTTGCAATATTGGGGTTAGTACTAAGTTACTAAGGGAACAAAACAAAGGTTTTGAAATACCATCACTTAAACAGACGCAATCTGTATCTAAAGACAATGTCATCTTTGGGCGACAGACATACTCTGTGGTTAAAAAAAATGGTATCTTTGTACAACCTATGAAACTAAGCAAGTGCAAACTGGTTCTATAGTTAAACAATAAGTTAGGGCACCACATGTATGCCACATGTCACTACCGCTCTGATATAGAAATTATTGCACGAGTGCTATCACCACCTGAGATTTCACTAACAGTTTCTTTTCATTTTCATGTAAAGAAATAGCAGAAACATTGATATAAGAATATTTTCATCTTACTACATAGTCATGAGCTGAACATAAGTATATATGAAGCATTTGCTCACAAGTTTCAAACACAAAGAACAAGTGGTTTTCTATACAAACCAACAAATAGAAATTCATCTCAGAGAATTCCATTATGCTTTGTAAACTTTTGTGCCTTTATAAGCAATGGGAGCATGGCATACAGGCAGCTGAGTTCAGAGAGTTAGCAATAAAATACTATTTCATCACTTACCTTTTTTAGCCCAAAATGAAGTAATCTCTTGTATGACATAATTTCATCAGTAACCTGCCACATTCAGTCTGACACATGCTGAATGGATGCCCACCCAACATGGAAAATTGTTTTCACTCTGATTTCACCTGTATTGTTAGAGCAAAAATATAAGAGGAATAGTTTAAAAACCGAAACAAACTAATGTTATTTGTAGCAGACATTTCCTCTAAAAGCTGTTGGAGTACGCAAAAACTCTCACAATCACTAATCATAACTTACTTGTTCTTTTGTGAAGAGGATTTGCTTCAGGCCTTCCCCTCAGCATTGGTATTTAGATTTTTATTCATTTTCTTATTTTTATTTTCAGGCATTTAACGTATGATATCCACCAATATTATGTTTTCCAAAAGGAACATAGTAGTTACATGCTGTATATATGATTGTATCCAAGAAATGTACAGCCTAGTTCAGAAGTCTTCAATGTCAGCAGGAACAGATGGCTTCACAGGCATTTATAATTACTATATGAAGTATTTCCAACCTACATTTTCATTTCTTTATTTTCTTCATTTCAGCAAATAATATTTTCTAGCAAAGATCAGTCCTGTCTGCGCATGTTCCTGGGCACGAGTGTTTCACCTTATCATGAATACACACAGATACATTGAGTATCATGTGCACCAGTGACTTCTGTAAAGACACAATGATGAAACATGCTAAAATTCAATTCTCAGTAAAGGACTGTAACTAAAGCTTCAGCAGTTAAGGTTCTGCAAATGAAAAATGTGAAAAAGGACAACATGAAAAGCTCCCAACTAATTTAAGTGAATTTCATTTACAGATAGCATTTAGTACATTTGTAATTATTGGTTTTGCCATACAATATATCTGAAAATTAACACTGTCATTTGTAACCACATATCAGTCAATCAATAGAGAAGCTTCAGAAGTTCCAGTTTCAGACACTTGTTGAGAAGCTGTTCATACTACCTTAATCTGAAGCTTCTCACAATGACTTCAGGGTATGTCTACAAATAATTGTCTCAGCAAGAACTGTACTCTGTAAAATTTAACATTAAGCTATATGGGTCTTTTTCTTATGTGATATCAATCACACAGTGCAAACGCAGGAAAAGAGGTGAAAACTCCTTACATGTGCACTGGGATTGCAGCTATAAAGGTTGCATGTGGTGTCAGCGCCCAGGTGCTGGTTGAGGGGCCACAGTGCAGCCTCTGTGAGGGTAAGCCAGGGCTATCCCATGCTGGATGCAGCCACTTCCAGCTTAATACAGCAGATCCACCAAAGGACACAGCTGAGCTTCTCAGACAAGCTGTTGGTGCCTCTGTGATAACTTGTTTCAGAAACACTAAAATGCTGGGTAGGCAGAAAGAAAAGAAAAAGGAAGTGAGAAACAGCCATGCAGACACCAAGGTGAGGGAGGTAGGAGAGGGAGGATGTGCTTCAGGTGCTGGAGCAGAGATTCCCCTGCAGCCTGTGGTGAATGATGTCAGAGCAGATGGTATTTCTGAAGGAGCTACTGCCTGTGGAGAGTCCACACCAAAGCAGAAAAGTGTGAGGAAGAAGGAGCAGCAGAGAGAAACCACTGTGTACTGACTTGCCATCCTTCATCCTCTATCCCCCCTGTGCTGCTTATGGAGGGGTAGAGAGTGGAGCTAAGCCTGGGAAAAGGGAAAGGAAAGCCATTGTTTCAGTCTCTTTTCGTTTCCCACTACCAAAATTAGTATTTTTTAATTTTATTTTATTTTAATTGGCCATAAATGAAGTAAATTTTCTCCAGATTAAGTCTGTTTTGCCCATGACAGTGCCATAGTTCATAAGCCTTTCTTTATGTTATGAGATTTATTGCTCTTGCCCTTATTATTTTCTTTCCCTGTCATTTTGAGGAGGAAAATAAGCAAGTAGTTTGGTGTGATTTTAAATGTTAACTACAACTAACCCACCGCAGAAGGTATATTAGGTCAGTTTCAGGTTAATAAACATGAAAGGAAGTAACACTATGATGAAATACATAAGACTGGTAACAAAATAACACTGTTTTATGATGGTGAAAAGCACACCTATAAAGATTGTTCAAAACAGTCTAGCAAGGGCTTAAGGTGCATAAGCAAAGGGGTTAGTTATGTTTTAAGACTTGTAATGGTTCAATTACACAACTTATCAGAAGCCTGGCATATTATTTGCAACCCTGGACAGAAACTGTTAGCATGGGTGGGTGGTTTATCCTGGGATTAGGAGTCCTATTAGAAAAGGCTTGAAGTGCTGAATATGCTCACTCTTCTTTTTTTCAAGGATTAAAAAAGACTGGATTACAGTGTATTAATGTTTAAAAGGATCAGACATGAAGACCCTGGGTAAAGCCTGTTCTGATTCCAGGGCATTATTAAAGCAAGAAGTCACTGCTCTGTAGCTAGTAAACAATCCTTCAGCATCAGCAGTATACTGGATTGATATGTATGTGGGTTTTGAGAAAGTCTACAGTTACCGTAATTATTGTAACGAGTTTGTAAGGAATTGTAAACATCATAGCTGAAGTTTTGAAATTTTTTGTTAGCTGATGAACTTTAGGGTAAAACCCAATGAGTAGGTTATGTTGCTTATATTTTCCTCAGGCCTCTGAACATCTTGCATCTGCTCCTGAAACTTTTAATAATAGCTAGGAGACACATTTTACTCTTCATCAGTAGCTTAATGCATGTGTTCTTCCCACAGACTAAGAGCATAACTGCGAAAAAATGGGTATTGAAACTGATAACTTGAAAAGCACATACTCCAGAAATGACCTTTACTTATAAAAGTTCTTCAAAAAGTGTAATTTCACTGAAACTGTATATTACAACAAGTATCACAAAAATGTAAGGAATCCAAGCCTCCTTTTCTCTTTTTTTTCTCTTGACATAATTTTGTAATAATAATAAAATGCAATTAAAAAGGCATATTCAATCCTTTTTTTTTCCCCAAAGTTTTGTTGTTCAGAATGCATTGATGCCGTAAATATATATCATTTCAGCACACTATAGAAATCAAATTTATCAAGGATAAATTGTGCAAGATCAACCTGATCATATTCTACAACAAAATAACATCTTTTGTCAAAATGAGGAGAGCCATAAATACCATATATGAATGGCATTTACCTGGCCTTAAGCAAAGCATTCAACACTGTTTCTCATAGCCTTCTCCTGGACAAACTAGTGAGAAATAGCTTGGATGTGTAGGCTGAAAGAAAGATAGGGAACGGGCTAACAAGCTGTAGTCTTAAGGTGGAGGTCAAGCATTTTTACTGGCTGGCAGCCCATCACAAGTTGGGTCCCCCAGAGATTGATGCTGGGCTCCACACTGTTCAACACATTCATAAATGACCTAGATGATGGGATTGAAAGCACTCTCACCAAGTTTGTTTATCGTACCAAACTCACTAACTGGTGAGATGAGCACATCTGAAGTGAGTGCCATCTCTGCTCAGAGGGACCTGGGCAGGCTGGAAGAATGGGCTGGAAAGAACAGTATAAAGTTTAACAAAGACAAGTGCAAAGTCCTGCGCCTGAAACAGAATAGCCAAAGAGCCCAGTACTGATGATGATCTGTGTGGCTGGGTATCAGCCTTGCTGAAAAGGACCTGAGGGTCCTGGTGGACAAGCTGAATGTGAGTCAGCAGTGTACCACTGCAGCAACAAATTGGCTCCTGGGCTGCATCTGCAGAGTGATTCATGCCACTCTGTTCAGCACTAGTCTGGCAACACATGGAGTATGGTGTCCAGTTCTGGTCTCCACAATTCAAGAATGTTTTGGACAGACTAGAGAGGGTCCAAAGGAAGACCATGAAGATAATCAAAGGGCTGGAGAATTTGCCCTGTGAGCAAAGGTTCCCAGTATTCCAGTACTTAAAAGGCAGCTACAAGGACGATGGAGGCACTCTTTTCAGAGGGGCCATATGGGGAAGACAAAGGGCAACAGGTGCAAGTTTCACTGGGAGAGATTTCATATCGACATAAGAAAGAAATTTTATACAGTAAGAACAATCACTCACTGGAACAAGCTCCTCAGGAATGTGGTAGAGTCCCCACCACTGGAGGTTTTCAAGACACAACTAGGCAGGGTGCAAGATAATTGCACGATAACCACCTGGGTGCTAGATAATTTTACAGGAGAAATTGAACTAGATCTTTTGAGGTATCTTCCAACCTAGGCTGTTCTATGATTCTGTGATAATTTTAGTTAATTTTTAGCTGATGTTACCTATATGTAACTACCTTATGTAGTGTTCTAATACATGTGCATGTACGTGAATTATGAGTAGGTCTTTATTGTGTGTTATAGAAGTACAACTAAACTAACCCTTAGATTCTTATTATTCATTCCTGTAGGCAAATTTAGTTGAATATTTCTTATAGTCTATGCTGTTAGACTTCTACCCAGGTCAGTAAGGGAAAGGTTTCCTGTCCACTTTACCCTTATTTTCTGAAGTAATTTAAGGATAGGTTTGTGACTGGTTATTTTAACAAAAGTGCATTTGAGGTGGCACAGCAGACTTGTGTCAGGCCTACAAATAAAAAACATAATTACAAAATATTTTAGTGTAAGATACTATATTGTAGACTGCGTGGAAAAATGTGCACTAAAAATAATGCTAAGAATGTAGTTGTCAATTATTAACTTGCACTGCCTTCTTAAATATATTTTGCTCTCACATTCATTGTGACATATGTAATGATAACATACACATCAACAAAAAGCTGCAGCATCTTCCTTTCATATTCTGAATACTTCTTATAATTACAAAAATTGTTGTCAGAATGACTTTAATATTCACATTGGAATGGAGCATCTGCCATAGCAGATGGAGAGTATGACATCAAGTTCAGCTGTTATAATAACCCTTTAGAAACCTTGTAGTTTACAGAAATAATGTGTAATTCCTTTTGGCTTTACTAAAATTGAAACTTTGCTATGTATTCAAGACACGATATTGCTGATCACAGCTAACACTTGCTGGGAATGAAAAGCTAGCTATCATAGCACATAATAATTATCCTTGTACAGAGGATAGAAATAAATATTCTGAATTCTTCATTTAGGCTAGAAACAACAATAAATTAATTTCTCCATAGACAATGCTGACGTTGACCTGAGCCATAATTCTTAAAAACATTGAAATTACCAGAAAAAGAAAAAAAGGAATTTTTAGACTAAACTTTATGTAACATTTTAAAATTATGCTACTTCTGCAAAATCATTCTAACTTATCCAACACATTTTATCTTTCCAAATAAATAAATAAATATTTTAAAATATATTAAAATATGTTATTTCCAGTTCAAATGAGATCTTTTGTTTGATACATAATTATTATTTTTTATGTTTCCAATTTTCCAATGAAAAATCCATTTTGCAATCAACTCTGCTTACAAGACAGGAAATCAACAGATAACTAAAGAATGTTTGATGAAAGTAAGATTGTGGTTTTTGTTAAGGCCTCTTGAATGTTTGATAACAGGAAGATTAAATTTCTCAGTAAGGCATTTTATGCTGATGAGATCTCAGGCAGAGATCTATCCATTTCAGCCAGAAGACATTTCAGTTCCATTAAAAGACTTAATCCATTCTGATTCATGGAGGGATTATTTTTCAAATAACTCTCTTACCAGTTTTGCCAGTGATATCTTTTTAATGAAAAACTCCAAATTGGAAATGATCAGCCCATAAAATTTTTGTTAGGTCTTTGTTGAACTCAATGTAAAGTTATAATTTATCCTGAGAATTTTCACAACAGAAAAAAAAAAAAAAAAAAAGCCCGAATTCTTGTTATTTTTTGCACTAAGCTAGGTATTTTTTACAAAAGGTTCACCCAAACCTCACTTTTACCTTCCTATTTCTGTGTTCATTCTAGTGATACCTGAGGTTCATATTTTGCCCATCTCTCACTGCTGAAACTGTTTGTCCACAAGAAAAATCAGCCGGTAAAATGTAGCTTCTTGGTATTTCACTTTAGCATGTATTAGAGCATGTAGAATTCTTTTATGACTGCTTTAAAGCAAGTGTTTGTCTCTTTATTGGAAAGATTGAGGTCTGTCAGAGCTAGTTCTTTTCTGATTGTTGCTGACCAATACTGCAGTTTTACCTTTCCAGTTAGGAGGCTGTAGCAATCCACCCAGCTGCCTGCTAGGGACTTTATTCCAAAATCTTTAAAAAGGATCAGTCAAGGTGAGGAGTAGTTACAGATGAGAACTTTATATAAATACGATATGTATTTATATACATACATACACACAAATTATTA
>JANHGB010033340.1:0-10157 GCA_026283785.1 Coracopsis vasa
TAAGAGGTGTCTAAGAGTTACTTGTGAGTATGAATTAGTCGTCCACATTTTGGCCTTTGTACCATCCTTTTTTTCCCCTGATAAATCATTTTACTTAGGTAATGGGCAACCTATTTGCTTTAGAACTTGATGATTAACAAAATGTTAATTGTCAAATGCCCTATGTAATTGAAAATGTGAAAATTGCTTTATAATTTTAGACATTTTCCCATCATTCATTGTCACCAAAAAATAGTGTCCTTCTCATAGATGATACTGCACTGAAATCAATATGCTTTTTGTCATGACAGAGCACATAACATCCATTTCTACAGCCAGCTGTCATGTCGTGAGGTGATCGACATGGTATCATAAAAACTATAATTAAATAATGGTCCTTCATCACTCCATCTCACAATTCAAAAACGGCTTTTAGCTGTGCATACAGCAGCATAAACTTGGTGTTCAGTCAGTGTTCTAGGTATTAGGTACACTGCAAAAATTAGGTGCTTCAAAAGGAAAAATCATGAGGAGCTTGGTGAGTTTTCTGTTTTTTCCTTGAAGCTTTTGGAATAATTGGAACTGTAACGTTAACTAAAATTCAGGGTAATAAAGTAAGGAAATCAGATGTCTGTCAGTCACTGCCAAACACTGCAGTTGTTCATGATGGAATTATCTGCAACATTAGCTCCATGTAAAAAGGGAAATTTGAAGTACTGGGCTTCTCCTAAGATTTATGTAATGTCAAATCTGTGGAATAATTGAGATTGCACTTTACAGTTTATTGGCATCCAATCTTGCACTCTATAAACTGCTATTGACTCTCTTGAAGTAGTATTTCTTATATTGTTATTTCTGTAAATTGAGACTAAAAGTAGGAATACACCAATGAAATAACCCAAAATAGGGAATCTCAAGACGAAAGATTGGAAGTAGATGACTCAGGGCAAGACTTTGGAAATGAAGGACTATTCTGGGAAGAGATTACCTTGCCTCAGGATTAAATTCCCTTTCACTGGAAATGAAGTAAAGTTTCTTTGTTTAAAGTAGATTTATTTCAGCTCAGTAGTCTTTATTATGTAGCTGGAACTGTTTCTTTAAATTAGCTGGGATTTCTCTCTACCCTCTTATTTATATACTTATGCCTTTACTTTGCAAATTATATCTCTCACTTTCCAAATATATTCTGTTATTTAATTAGTAATTTTCTAGCCACTTCTAAAAGGTCAGTCTGAAGTTACATAAAAGGTAATTCTTTGTACTTAGTATTTAACTGTTTCTTACATAAAATATGCTATCGAGATCAGTTGTGAACGTTATTTCTGCATTTATGACAGTGTGAATATTGTCTTTTTGTTTTTAGCAAATTAGCCCTATATTCAAAATATATATTTTCTGTTTCTTCATTTTCCAATTTCAAACATAATGGGATACAAAGATGATGCCTACGTTATATGAAATCAGGATTATGTTTTGTTTAGATGACCTCTCTAAAATGAAAAATGGTTTAATTTAATTAGTGCTTGTTGTCCTTTACTGTATTTTGATAATTAACAGTTGACTCAGTTGACTGAAAAATCATGTGAAACCTGAACCATCTAAAGTATTGACTGCTAAAAGAACTGGTTCAGTTTTCTTGCAACAGGTATCCTTTGCTTGTAAGTCTGCCAGAACCTGAAATGATAAAGTAGGAATGTAATGCATTCACTAAAATATGAACTATAATTGAATAAAAATCAGTTAGTAGATGCTGGAAAATACTGATATAGCTTTACATTTAAACTTGACAATTCTTTCACTTCTATCTGAAAGCTATGAAACCTGTGTAGGACTGCTAAGAGCACTTGCCACATTTAAGAACAGTTTCTGAGCATTGTGGTGGTCTTTCAAGTAACCCTCACCCAACAGAGTCTGCTTTTTACTAGTGAGAATCTGTGTATCTTGCAAGACATGAGGCAGGTTAAATCCAGCAGAAAGGTAATTAAGCATGGACTTTTTCTGTTACTGAACTGCATTACCTTTCTTTTCTGATCTAGTGTGCCTTTTCTTAGCCTCTGATTTGACACTTGAGTGCTGGACTTCGTTTAGAGCACTGTCATCATCTAAAGATATTATTCTTATATTGCACCATTATCTTTGGTGTTTTCCCATTAATCTTTAGAATTTATGTATTGATTGTTAGGTCTATTTCTCTTTTTGCAACATCACAGCATATTCAAGAATATATGGCATAACATGGATAAGATCTTCAAACAAGGACAGCAAAGAATATGTAGTTAAATGTCTGAAACAGAATAGAAATAGTATATCTCAAATATATATCTGAAATACAGTGTCTGAAACAGAATTTGACTCTAGAAGTTATTTGACACACTGAAAACAACTTAAACAACTAAAAACCTTAAAGTCCATAACCCACAGTCCTCAGAATCACAGAATAGTTGAGGTTGGAAGAGACACCTAGAGGGTCCTGAGGATCATCTCATTTCCTGAGCCAAGGAATACTTTTCTAACCCATTCAACTAGCTGCCTAAACTCATGGTGACTCCCCATTTGATCTGAAATTTCTGTGGCATCTGGGTTCTTTTTAAACTGACTGGATACTGTAGATGTGTACTTATCATTGCCTCTGCCTTACTGGACCAGAGACTGAAAAGAGTAGTGAAGATGTCCTATCAGAACATACTAGACAAGACCAGGGCCCCGGAACAATATTTGTTTCTGTGGAAGTGATTGGCATCTTTTGAATAATATGCTGGAAAATGAGTCTGAACAGTTAAGATACACGCTCTCTTTCTTTTTTTTTTTTTTTCCACTGCCAAATTTACAGTATTTAAAATATTAGTAGAAAGAAAATAAAAATTATTGGCAATCTTCTTATGTTTTCATCTGCTTGGTAAGACTTCATATTTACATTAGAAATATCAATTCTCCCTATTCCCCCTCTCTATCTCAGTTTGAGGTTTTCTACAAGTTGCAGATCTTAGCTGGGCTGCATACATTTTCCCAGTTGAATGACAGGAAGTGGTACACAGTGAATAGCACTCTTCCATTTCATTGTCAATATGTCCATTTGTGTCAGAATGACTTGAAAATGAAACAATTTCAACACATGAAAATTTCTACCTTTATTGGGGGAAACTAAATATAAAACTTCTTTAATTAGTTAATTCTATGTTCTAAAAAAACATTCAATTAAAAAAAAAATATCAAACCAAGACCAAAACAAAAAAAGAGAAAACTTTTCTTCTTATTGCTTTTAATTAAGACTTCTAGTTTTGTAATTGAACAAACAAAAGACACTATAATTGTGCCTAGATGGAAGCTAAATGGCTATACCAGGAAATGGCCACTCTCAGGATGGCTAATTCTCATGCTCTTTCCCAGAACAGTGATTAGTGGACATCACTTGAGACAGCTTTTTGGGTTATATACCCTTTTCATCTGACCAGCTTAACAATTGTTCCTATTTATTTTCTTCTAAGAATATGACATTTTGCACATACCTAGAATGCAATGCAGCCTTCAGATTATTTGTTGAAGGAAATTATTCTTATTGCAAATGTATTTAAGCTGATGATAAAAGTATTTTAAACTGGTGATATTTTGCACATCTAGCTCTTGCTAACAGAAATTAAAGGAGAAGAGAATCTGGTTTGTAAACCTCACCCTCATGCAAGTGAACCATTACTCACATGAATGATCACTAAGTTTTCACTCTCACTGCATCAGAAAATTGCTTGTGAAAACTCATTATTTTGTAATAGAAGACAGGGACACAGGGTAAACTCATGCTATAAACATACCCTCAATGTGAGATTTGTCATATGCCAATATATGGAAATATAATGTGGCATTTAGCCACAATGAACATAGGGGTTTTTTACATACTTGAGGTATTAAGGATCACATTCTAATTCCAGCTGAGTATTTATGTGAATCTCTAAACATATGGCTTTGTGGTTGTGTTGGAAATTTTCAAGAAATGTGGAGGTGTGTGTTTGAAGTTGGAAGCTGACCCATAACACTGTGTAGTACAGTAAAAAGGTTCTATTTTTTTCTGTAATGATGCATACAGATAAACAGTTTTATCTTTTTGCATTGGTTAACTGATTTGAAAATGTATTTCAGAATAATGATCTCAGCCAGATATCTGTTAACCCCTTTTTCCTTTAGATACTCTTTTGATGCCATTCACAAGTATATTTCTGGGTGGAAACACAGTCTATTGCAACAAATGCATTTTTTTCTCTTCTAACTACTCCTCAGGCAGTGTTATCTTACATGGCTCTGAAAGAGACATCTTGCGATGGAGTGAAGGTCAAGGGAAGAATGCAAGTGAATAGGGGAAAATAAAGAGGGAGAGGATATTTATGGATAAGCCAAGGGAGCAGTGCCTGCTAAGCATAAAAGATCTATGGGAAATCAAGTTCTGATTGTAGGATATCTGTGCAAAGATTAGTTCCCATCCTTCCTTTACTCCTGGCAGCACAAACTCAAGAGCTTTGCTGCTAATGGCTTCTCTGGCATTTAACTTAAGTGACTGTCCCTAGGCTCGCTGTTTCTTCAAGCTGACAGCCTCTCAACCTGCTTAATACCAGCCATACTGCATTCATAAGGAGGCACTCCTGGGGCCTTGTAACCTGCTATGTAAGCTCTGTTCTTATTCCTGCTGCTCTCAGGGCCTCAGTGCTTCCCTCTGTGTTCCTACACTTCCCTCCAAGCGATGCAGCAAAAAAAGCTTTTGACTAATTCCATTAAAGCTATTGAAATAACATACAGAAATGCAAATAAATGTAGGCAAATCGCAGTAAAAGTAATTCTCTTCCCTTAAAGAGAGTATGCTCTTTTTATTAGTAGACTTACCATATCTCTTGAAAAAAAAAATGACATCCAATTAGAAAAAAGAATAGGTTTACGTAGATGTGCAAAAAAGAATGTACATTTTGTCTTAAGCAACCATGTCAGGTACTTAAAATTTGCAGTTAGTCCAGTCTCAGAGGAGTTCATTTTACAGTCATGACAGCTATGCTAGTGTCTGCTTTGTCCTGAAAACACCTTAGTATTCCTTCCTCATGTTGCTTCATTATGCCAGCTCTTCTTTTCTCCGTGTATGCTAAAAAAGGACTTTTTTGCTTAATGAATTATTCACATTACAAAGCAATAATTCATGTAAGTCAGTTCATAATCTTCTGTGCTTACACTAATTCAGAAAGGTATATCTAATTTTTCCTGAGACCTCTTCAGTTCTGCTCTTGCAGCGTTCAGTCTTACAGCACTACTTGCTCATTTGAACCTTCTTGCTGTTTCTTGGCCTTTAGCATTCAAACTGTTTTCCCTGGAGCTTTCCCCTTTTAGGTTTATTCCTGCACCTTAGGAATGCCCTGCCTTTCAGTTCTAAGATCACTTAACATGCTGACTAGCTGTTGTCTAAAAATTCTTTTTGCCAAGTTGATCTGGACTGCTTCCAAACCAGTTCCTGTCATTTTCATGCATTGAAGCTGCTGTCTGAAATGCCTCTAATAGCATCTTTCAAACCATATGCCTTTCTTTTTGTCCTCCCTGCTGGTTTTCCAAATTCTTTCTCAATCTTTCTTTAAACTGGATGTCCTTCTGATATTTCTAACTCATTTGTCTTTTGGCTGAGTGTTTCTAAGCATTTCTTTATTATTTGTTTCTGTGGACTACTTTCTTTATCATGCATTACATTCTCCAAACATCCCAAATGTTGCCAGCTTGTTTCTTTATGTACTTTTGGGCTGCAGGCAGGGTGGTGTCAGGTAATGATAATGTTAAGAAAAGACCTCAAATTTTCATCCCAAAGATCCGCAGTTCATATTTCAGCTTTCTTGTGTCTTATACATTGTTTAGGACTGCATGGATTTAATAGTATGAATTGAATTTCTGCATCTATGTTCTTCTGCTCTAGAAGTTTCCTGTACTTATTGACATCAGTCTGCAGCTGGTATCTACAATAGAAGACTCTTTGGTTTCCTGTCTCTCTCTAAACCATGATCCATGCTCACAAGTTTTTCTAAGTTTTTCAAGCTGAACTATCTTAATTAAAAAATGTGGAAAAATTTGCACAACACACTAAACTATACAATTCAACTAGTAGCAAACTTAAATACAAATTAAGCTTGATAGTAGTTGTTGTGCACCAGGTTTATTACATGCTCAAAAAAAAGTTGTCACAAAGCTGCACTGTGTTGTGTTTTTATTTGTTAGTTGGTTTCTTATACCAGGAGTAACAAAACCCATTCTCTCCACTATGTAAAAAATAAATAACCAAAATCCAAAACCAAAGAAAGAAACCAAAACCAAACCCTTGTTACTTCTTTTGATTTGTGATAAAAGAATGCATATGTCACATAAGAAACTCCCAATAAAATGCTTCCAGTGAAAATATAATTTCCAGCTATTACATTATGTCCAACATAAAAGCCAGGTTCAGAGAAACTTTTTCAAGCTGAGGAAACATCTAAATTCAGGTAACATTTCTGTACGTGAAAATTCTATTTACAGACCAGAACTCTAATCTGTGGACTAGGATTACTTTGCAGGATTACCTTTGAGGTAAGGCAACCTGATACCTAATGTTTTGCACTGGGAAGGAAGGTGTATGACTATACTGATAAATTTACAGACTTAGGCACTCCAGCACTATCCTGTGACAATCAGTTCTACTTAAAAGTGTGCCATGCTTCTTGGCTTAGTTTCTGTTACAAAACACTGGTAATGCTTGAGCACCGTCCAGGAAATAGCATAGTCCATGGGTCTTTCCCAAGAGGTCATACAGACTGGATGATAAAACAGCATAGCTGTGAAGATGTGTTCTGTTCCATGCCACTCACACTTAGTGACACGTAATGGAGCTGGGCATTTTGTTAATTAATATAGGTGCAACTAAATTTCTGACTTTGACACCCGAGTTTGGCCTCTTAGGTGACTTTGCATAGAACAGTTCATTTGTTTAACCCTCTTTTTAGTTCCCCAAGACTTGTAAGTGATACTAGCACATTGAAATCTCCTGATTTTAATCACAGGGAAAATAGATAAAGGGCGGATCCATTTTAACTCTAACTTACAAGCCTTTTTTACTTCATAGCACCAAATGAAAATTTGTCTTCTCTACTTACTTTCACCTGAAAATTGTATTTCAAAATTATATTTTAAATTGTATGCTCTCTAAAGGCTATTTTGTTTATTTTAATGAGTGAGAGATGACATCTGTGGGTTTTGCTTTGAAATGGGGCAGAGGAGTATTTGATAAATATCAGTGAAGGTAGGAGATCAGCTTCTGGTTTCCATTATCCATTTTTGTATTTTTGAAGTTTTTGTTGTCAATATTGCTATGACTAAAGAAAAGCATTTCATAGTAGTAAAAATTTTTTGAAAGAACTTCCACTGTGATTTAGATGGCAAAAGTTTTGCAGCTTCATCTGCTGGTGGCATTTGTAAGGAGAACCCTTCTCCCAAATAAATGGCAAAATGCTTTGCTTCTGGAGTGAGATCGTCTCCTTAAGATCTACTGCCACTGAGAATTCAAAGGAGTCACAGGTGTAGCATTTAGGTGATGTAAAAGTTCCCTAATTAGAGAAACAAAAGTTACATGCACACACCCAACAGTTTTCCCTTTGCTGTCTTCTGGAAAAGACATATAAAAGAAAATGGCTAATCTCTACTAACTCATGTGAATCTGTCCATGGAGAAAATGCAAACCCGTGTTAAGCCTCATTGGATGACTGATACACCAGACTACAGAGAGAAGAATAATATCTTAATCAGTGCAAAGAATTGCATGAAAACCAATGTGGTATGTACAAATATCCTTTGCTGAAAAGATTCATTCAACTTGATATACACAAAAGCCAATGTATTCTAAGCTCATCCTTTAAATAAACATAAGTAATTGAAATCTAATTTTCTGACTGTCTGAATTTCATGCTATTAGCTATTTATATCACAAGAATAATGAAGGTGGGATGGAAAAATTTCTTAAACTGAAGACATGGGAGCCCATTTATGTTTTTAACTGGCTTTTCCAGTGGAAGGACATTTGAGGAACATTCCATGTTGTGCATAAATTTGTGTCTTTTTCCAGCAAGTTTTTACTGAAAAGTCTAGCTGTCAGTTGGCTATTGTAATACCAATTGCGATATCAAATGAATTTGAGAGAAGATTAGAGATCTCAGAAGCAAAATGTTTAGAGCCAAAAGTAAGAAGCAGAAAGGAGAAAAAAATATGTTTGGCATGTAGCAAAAGGGCAAAAAATCAGTTTTTAAGGAAAAAGAAAAGAATTTCACCTGATTTTTTTGGCTCTGCTGAAGTAGCAGATTACAACCATAATTCCACACTTTTCTAACTTTTGGTATCTGAGTTTTAAACCTACATAATCATACTTACAGAAATGTAATATACTTGTACCTTGTTTTCACTCCCCCTTTTATAGTGCACATAGTCTATTCATAAATTTTTATCCTGCTTTATAATTTGTATTGAGGCATGTTTTAAGGGTCAGACATTATCTTAAGATTCTATAAATCTATTTTTTTATGAAGATATTTTATTCCTGAAGTTTATTGATTTTTCTATACCAAGTAATTTTATTAATGTTTTTAATGGAAAGACATACAGGACACTCTAACAATATGCATTTTGTTGGTTTTGTTTTGTTAATTCTCAGAAAACCGCAAACCATTCATTTTTCATACCTGAAAATGTTTAATCCTAATAAGTGATTAATGTTGCTACAGACAGAAGTTCCCTAGGAACAGCCATACATCTGGTAGCAATAGAAAAATGCAACTATGCACATCTAATTCCAGTTATAAGAGGATTTCTGTGCTCAGCAGAGTGGAGGCCTCAAGAAACACTATTCTATTTCCTCTCCAAGACTTAAATGATTAAGTCTATGTCAATTCTTGCATACATTTACCCAACATTTTTTTAAAAGATGTCCAGTAGTGAGGACTTAATAATGTCACCAAATAATCTAGTTTGTTATTAATTACATGAGAATTTTTTTACTAATATTTCACTTGATTCTTTTTTCCTGCTTCATGACTTTTCGTCCTTTTGTCTGTGGAGGCAGAAAACTAAATTTTCCTTTTTCTTTGAAGTAGCCTCCGCAAACATGCACAAATATGCTCATATATAAATATATATAACTGTATATTAAATATATACATAAACCACATATATACTTCCCTCCTCCCTTCTTCCTTTACTTCCTAAGCCATACCCTTGGCTTAAGGTAAGAGAGGTCATTCAATATTTCCTTTCAAATTGGTCATGATTTTTAGATTTATTATTGTTTTTGTTTGTCTCCTCTGGCCAACCTTTTGCTCAGAATGAACATCCAGTACTCTGCCCTGTATTCCAGCTGGAGTCTTGCCAGCTCTGAACAGGACTGTTTTGTACTTTTACTTGCTTTTCATATTCATATATGACATCTGCATTTTTTTGCAACAGACTGATACTCTTGGCCTATGTTCAGGTTAAGATCCACTATAGTCTTTTTTAATTTTTTTTATTTTTTTTTTGTGATTAACTGTTATCTAATGTTATCTCAAGTTTGTTTTATTCTGCATTTGTGCAGCTGATTACCACTGCTTTATTTGCTGTCTATTACATTTCTCCATACAGTTCCTCACTAATTGCTCCTTATTTTTCCCTCTATTTGTCGGAACATTCTGAATTCTAGTGTTGTTCTCCTAAGCACTCTTATGTTTGTGTCTCCTGAAAATATATTCAAATAATAAGGAAACCATCAATCGGCATTAGGCTGAGGACAAAACCTGCGCCACTTCACTCAATAAATTCTTCCATTTCAAAGTGAATTGATATCTGCTTTTCGAGCTGGGTGACTCAGAAATTTTGGTGTAAAATTTTAATTTAGTTCCATATAGTGTATGTGCCCCTAGTTTACTCACGAGTCTAGAACATGGAAAGCATAAAATCAACGTGGCCAATGGCTCTCTCTTGCTATGGAGGAAGTCTTGTCAGCTCTTCAACTTCTTCCAGTGACCTGTACCAGTGGACTCACACACTTGCAGATGTCTCACCTGTCTCAGAAGTCTCTAACCACCTCTTCCTGTATCTTAGGAAATTCTGTATCTATTTCCCAGCTACTTAAATTAACTGTCTGAACTGCCAGGTCATTGTTGACCTTTTCT
>JANHGB010033343.1:0-56908 GCA_026283785.1 Coracopsis vasa
CATGGCAGGGGGGTTGGAACTTGATGATCTTAAGGTCCTTTCCAACCCTAACTATTCTATGATTCTATGATTCTATTTCAAAGAATAAATGCTGCCTGGTTTTATCCTGTTGGTACATATACTGCTTTTAGCTGGCTCACTAAGCTGTGTTCAGAGCAGATTGTTGGTGTTAGTCTGAACTGAATTTAGATATAATAATAAGAAAAAGCATCCTATGATGAAGTATGTTATGTTGGTGACTACCATATTTCTCCAAATGACTATAAATTTATAATGGGATATGTTAGAGAGAAAGACAGTATCTGAATAGACTTCTTATTTGACCTTGGGAAGATTTTATTCTTTCTGTGCCTCAATTTCCTATCTGCATAATGGAGATAACATTTTTTTTGTTTGTTTTTTATTCTTAATCTTTTAAAACATGTCAGTTGTATTCAGATTTTAACCTTCTCAAAGGGAAGGTGTTTTTGTACCATTTGTACATTCAGCATTTTGAGCAATGACAGGAAAATCCTGTTTGGGACTGCTTTTGTCCCCATATTTTGAAATTATTTGTCTTCAAGTAATATTAGACTTAATTACAGCTAGTCAGAATAAAGGAGAAAACTTCCTGTTATCAGCATGTTAAAACTTTGGCAAGAGGAAAATAAGGATGCAAACTTTTTCTGTTAGTAATTCCTACTGTAAGGAATTTATTTTGTGACATAAAGCCTTCATGACCTGTCTCTGCTTATTTTTTGGTCAGATATTCCAAGCACAGACCTGAAGCAATCTATTCCTTCATCTGCCATTGCTTCAAGTGCTCAGTTTCCATTTTTCAAACCCACTGATACTTCTGGTATATGAAATTATGTTTCTCACATCCCAAATGCACAAACTAGATAAAGACTGTGCATCCTTCACTTCCCCTCCTCCAAACATTCTTTTAAAACATAGCACACAATTAATGTATCCTTTGTGGACACAACGTATTTTTCACTCTTACTTCAATCCTTCACAGAAAAAAAGAAAGGGAGTTTCATGAAGGGAGTTAGCTGTTTTCCTTTAAGTAAAGGTAGTATTTCCTTTGGAGCCTCTTTGCATCTTGCTAAGGAACTCTGTAATCTGTTATAACTTTAACAGTAAAACTAATGAAAAGTAACCTAAATTCATAAATGTCTATAAAAAAATCTGTTATGAAAAATTTGCAAAGCAGAGATAGGTGCTCGTATGCAATCTTGAACCACATGGAAGAAATGTTGTCTTTGAAAGCTTACTTGTATGTTAGACAACAATATCTAAATTGCATGTACTGCAGCACCATGCTATATATACTGCATAAATAACACTTGCAAAACCTTGGGCACACAGCCCGAAGTTACAAATACACTTATATCAGATAATTGTTTCAGCAAGAAGGAGAAACAATTGCACATATCTGACTTTCCATTGCTTAAGATACAGAAAAGCATTCTTCTCCATTTTTTTATTCAAGAAATGAACTTGTACAACAGAATTCTTTTTCATCTGTTATAAATATATTGGGTCCTAAAACCTTACTACACTTACCTCATTTTCCTTAAAAATGCACAGCATGCATCAGTGGCTACTAAAGTAAGCTTTGCCTGTGGCTCAGATGTATTGCAAGAAGTTTTTCTGTTAGGCTTTCTTAACTTAGAGGTTAATACTAGTGCTAGTCCTCTTGATTTTGCTTCTCAGAGTGGTGTGAGGACTTTACTTGTTTGTCATTTCTAAGTGAATATCTTTCTTGTCATCTTCCATTTGGAGGATGATATGGCACAGTAGCGAGGATTCCTGAGTATTCTGGTGAAGAGCTCAGAGCCCTGTCCCGTCAGGGAGATCAATCTTGTTTCTGGATTCAGCCTCCCCAAGACACTGAGGAGAAGGTGGAATCTATCTCTGGTGTAGAGGTTTAGAGACCTCTTGATCTGGGTGACATTTGCTTGTCACCACCAAAGAAGTTATGTGCTGTAGGCTACTTCATATAGAGCAAATTACTTCATGCCTAAATATATCTTGCAGGGCTGTTCCACAATTCTGTGTCATGAAAGTAGGAAAATCTCAGCTTCTACCTATGTTGTATAGTTAAAAAGGAATAAAGTTGCGATCATTCTAGTAAGTATTAAATAGTAACACTACATCACTGATATAGTAACACTACCTCACTGAGAAATACTGCAATTTAAGAGGCAGGGTATATGTTGAAAAGGAAAAGCCAGGACAGATCTTAGACTACAATGAGATTAAACCAGGTGATACAACTCAAAAAGATGGACAAGGGTTTGGAACTCTGACTGTTCAGCAAGTGTCTGAAACCCTACATAAATGCTTATATATTGAAGGTACATAAATTACTATCACTTTCCTTTTCCTTTGAGCTAAGAACTGCAGATAGTCATTAGGATGCAACTAATTTAGGATACATGGCCTGATTTATAATTAAAGTTGTTGGTTTACAAATGGCATAAAAGGAAATGTTACATGGCCCAGAGGACTCGCGATACTAATGGATTTTAATAGTACTTGAAACTCTATCCTGGGGAGTCTAAGCTATACGCACAGGACTCCTATTATTTAGCAGATGTTACAGTGCACTGGCAATACAAGAGTAATCTAAACAAAAATCACATAATTTGTGTGATTTCAAATCTAAATTAGAAAAGGACAAATGTTTATACCAAGTGGCCTTTGACATCCACTCTTCTCATATTGGAGCTATTTATTATTAGAAAGCAGATGAGCTACCAGTAGATAGTCACCAGTTTGAAGTTACAATGTACAATGACATCTTGTAGAAGTCTATTTATAACGCAGTAGACATTCTAGTTATGATTCATTGACTAAATGTAGGTGTTTGCCATTATTTTAGGTGCTGTGGGGTATCTCGTGCGGCCTCTGTCAAACCTTCACAAATGTGTAGGTCTCCCTTGTGTCCCATATCTTGGCAAATGTAGCTGTCTGTTAGTCCTTTTGTAGATGTCTTGGATGCCTTAAAAAGACTCAAGTAGGATTAGATTTTTATACTTAGCTGAATTGAGCCATTTATATATGTCAGGAATTATGAGAGATGATACTGCATTTTATGGGAAAGCTTTTTAAATTTCATTGCAATTTTGTTCTTTCCAGAAAGTGAAGTTCTGCCCCCTACGTCAATTCAAAGAAATATATGCGTATTTTAATACAAAAGCAAATGAAGAAACTCTGTTCTTATTGCTGTTTGGTCTCTAGAGTGAGCATGAAACAAAATGGGTCTGCCTTATTTTCAAGAATCACCAACTTAGTTATTGCAGTTTTCATTTAATAAACCCTATGCAAAACTAAGAAGTGAGGTTCCAGAAATGTGATGTGCAACATAAAATGATGATAGCCTGGCTTCAGACAGCTTGGCTTTGCCTGAAGAACTAGCTGCTATTGAAAGAGTTGAAAGGAGTGTGTGTGTGTGTGTGTGTGAAAGAACATTGCCTTTTCTTAATATCTCAGTTGAGTTTCCTGTGTCAGCAGTTTGGAATAGAATCTTTTACATGTATGCTGAGCACAAGTGATCAGGTCCTCATGATGAGGTGGTAATTACAATGATATTTCCAAGCATCATTTGTTAGAGGAGACCCTCACTTTAACAAGGAAAGAAAACACCTCATTATAATTGGATAAAACAAGTACTATAGGTGAACAAGTGTGAGGAATTCTTTTTAACGGTAATTCTCATGTTTATTTTATGAAATCTTGAAATATACGGAGGCCCTGTATGGCACTATAGGAGAGGCGTAGTACAAATTTTACAGTTGTGTCAAAACCATATGTAAAGGCATAAAATAATGTTACTGTAAGTATATACAAAACACTGAAAAGAGTAATACAAAAATACTATCTATATTCCCAGGTTGCCATAAATTCACTATCATAATGAAGTAAGATCCAAGTCTTTTATACAGTAATTAGATACTAGTACTAGGCTCACTTACAAACCAAATGATTCATCTAATGTACCTTCAGCATTAGCCTGTGCACATCAAAACTCCTTTTATTGAGAGAATAAACATTGCTTTCCCTACCATCTTAAACTATGCTTTGGAATTCTGAACTGCCACCTGCCTTTCTGTCCAAAAAGCTGTGTAAGGAAAAGAGCTCATTCACGCCAAAAATCTGGTAATCCAAAAATGTTTAAGAGATATTTGCTGTAATTGAAGATGACAAATTCTGCTTCTGTCCACAGTATGAGTTCTGGAATTGCATATTGAATTGTCTCATCCCCTTAATGTTTGACATTTACAGATACTTAATGGGTATCCCAGAAAAAAAGGTATTTTTCTATGCCAAAGGAATCAGGTGCTGACCATGCTGCAATCATCTCCTCCATGATTTGCTAGAAGGAAGAACTGGATTGCTCGTAGCTGCTTCTGCATGCTCTGCAAGTTAATGGTTTAGTTTGACGTTTTTATCACATATTTTATCTTCTGTTTGTTTCTGAAGAGCCTGTGAATTGTGATTTTCTTTATGGGAACAGATTCCTGTCTAATTTCTGCACTTAATAATGTACAAAATTCTTAGAAATACCGTATTAGTTCCTTGACATTTTGTAGGGGATTCAAAGTTTAGAGGAACTGCTGAAAAGATGAAGAAAGACCTTTTACTAGCATGTTATTACAGAATGAAGTCATCTATTTCTGCTCCAGTTCAGTGAAATACTCAATTTGAGCCTATGCTTAAAGACCTTGGTAATTTTGGATCTGGCTCACAAGTATAGGATCTCTTCTCTAAATGTCATTGAGACACATTTTCAAAGAATAATACCAGTCCTTACATAGCACTTTTGTCATAGATTCCGACGTGCTTTGTAGTGGAAGCCCATAGCAATATTTTCATTCTATGGTTGCTTTGCCTCAATATCCTTCCACAATGTGCATATTTAATTTCTATCCAGTACAGGCTAGAATAAAAACAGCATTGTAGGAAAAAGCAACAAAAATAAACTACTATGGAAAAACCCCAAACTTATTAGAGTTAAGCCATGTGATTTGTCCTCTCAAAGGAGTTGATTAAGTGGTAGGAACACAGTAGATCCCTTTCCAAGAAGAAAGCAAATTGAGACTGATGAATTTTTAGAATTTCATTCAGTATATTAGTAAAAGGTCAGTAAATAGCAGAAGCTCAAAATAACAAATTACCTCACTTGGGCAACAGCAAAGAGTGTTGGGATAAATTTTGGTTTATTTTGTGTCACTGCCATTTAATGAAGTGTCTTGGTAAAACTAAGGACCTATAAGGATGCTGGGGAAGGACTCTTCGTTAGGAACTGTAGTGATAGGACAAGGGGTAACGGATTCAAACTTAAAGAGGGGAAGTTTAGATTGGATACAAGGAGGAAGTTCTTTACTGTGGGTTGCCCAGGGAAGTTGTGAATGCTCCATCCCTGGCAGTGTTCAAGGCCAGGTTGGACAGAGCCATGGGTGACATGGTTTAGTGTGAGGTGTCCCTGCCCACAGCGGGGGGGTTGGAACTAGATGATCTTAAGGTCCTTTCCAACTCTAAATATTCTATGATTCTATGATTCTATGAACTAAGGAGGACCTTTTCCTACTTACTGATTGCAAGTTAGTGCCCATTAGGCAGCCAGTCTATGGTTGTTGAGGTCACACATGAGGCTATATAGGAGCGCAGTGGCCTCTGCATTTGGAAGATCTGGGCACACATACAGATCTCAAATGCTATTTTTTTTATGGGCAACTGAATGAAAATTTTGGTTACATGTCCACAGTGGGAAAAAAAAGAATGGAAGTTCCAGCTTTTCAGAAAGGAATAGCAAATCATTGATTTGATGACTAGAAGTTGACTCAAATTTTCAGTGAATTGGAATGATTTGCAATTATTGGAATTATTCAATTGGAATTATTTCACTGCAAAATCAAAATAGCAAGAAAAAGAAGTATGACGCAGAGAAAGAGACAAGGTTGAAAAGATTAGACTGTTTATGTATATGTGTAACCTGAAGGCTATAAGAAGGTTATTTTGAAGATGTTATTGGTCTTTTCTCAAACAAAAAAGCCCAAAGGAAATACTGAATATCTTGGAATTTGAAATCATACTGAATGTAATTTTTAATGATAGTAAATAGCCCATGGAGGTCTCCAGATGTAGTAAAATATGCACTGCAGAGACAATGAATTCTGGGAATTTTTGTAGCAAGCAGGTTTTTCTATATGTAGTAAAAACTGTCTCCTGATCTGGCACTTTCATCCATTTCAGTGAATAAGCCAAACATTTACTGTAGCAGTTAGTGAGAAGCTTTCTCAAACCCATGTGTTTTCATGATTTTCCATCAGATTTTACAGTTTTTCTGAAGCATCTGATATCAGTCACTGCTGAAACAAGATTTCAGAGCATCTGAATAGCAATGCAATGCAGTCTGACATTTTCTCTCCCTGTGATGATGATGGTCATTTCTGTTGTCTCTTGAAAGCTAAACAGATATAAGCATAGAGAAAGGGGCACAGAGAAACTCCACAGAAGATATTAAAAAGATTGGGATCATTTATATGGCAGTAAATGAAAAAGTTATGATGAAATGTATAGAGTTAGTGTTAGATAAATATGTGATTCTGTTCATCATTTCTTGAAATAGGAAAGGCAGGAATAAGTCAGTTAAAATGCAGATTAAGTATTTTGTGCAACTTCACACATGCATGTCACTGAAAGCAAATGCTTTGTAGAAATATGGAAAAATTGTGTGATAAAGATTTTTGATTTAAAGAAAACCCATCATGCTTCAAGTGAAAATTGGGATCTTATTGATGAGGCTGAGAAAGAAACTTGCCTGAGAGGTATGTTATACTTGTTTGTTTTAGAAAGTTGTTTCGCTTTGCTTGATTCTATCATTATCTCATGGTGTCTATTATTAGAGAGAAAATTCCCAGCTAAGATGGACCAGCAGTTTGTTTAAGCATTCCCATTTTTATATTCTGAGCTAATCTGATTTTCTGTTTGTACTGTGTGCAACTCAATGCAAAACTAAAATGTTTTTAAAAGTAGTGGGATGTCCTTGAGCTGGGTCGTTGACCTGAATTTTGTAGTATAATTCATGTTGCTTGGAGTCAGTGTGTTGTGTCCACATCGAACAGCCAGTCCTCCAGGGTGGATAGCGAGACCTAAGATAATCACAAAACCTTAGGCTGAATACTGAGATACAGCTCTCGTTACCGATAGTGAGACAAGACTTACATATGTAGCAGTAAAGTGCACAAGTGATCAGTTCTGCATACCCTATTTTCAGTTAGTGGCTCCAGGGCAACTGACTGCTTTACTGCAATTTTATAATACACTTAAAAGACAGCTCATCTATGCTATCATTTTGGGCAGCTTTGTGGGGTGTTACATAGTTCTGTAACAGTATTTGATCATTTCTATGAACAGCCCAGGGATTTCTGACACTGTCCAGTTCCTGTACTTTCAGGGCCTCTGCAATCTTACAGCCTTGGGTGCCCTTGCTAGACTGCTCACTTTAACACACAGGCTTTGAAAGTTACTCACAGTTCCCTCTATGGAACAATGAGATTTAAAAGTATGTATGTATGTTTTTGTATGCATTCAAATATGATAATTTCTTGCCTCCTTGCTATTAATATCCAACTATGACTATTGTCTTTGGTATTGTTATTGGTATGGGTTAGAGTTTGATTCTTTCTGGGCTATAGTGAGTATTTTTATGGAAGATATTACAATACTATGTTATGTAGACATAGAGGTAATGAGTCAGGAATTGGCACACTGTCCTCTGAGTCAGGGTATTAGGGGGCATTGTGTACCAGCGGTACTTTCTTTTGGCTTAACCGCAGATCTGACCATCTGTGGTCATAAAAGATCCTGGGAATATTTTTGTAATAACCTAGTTTAGTGACCAAATTTGATTATGAGTAATGGCATTTGAATGAACTTTCCCAAATTACAACTATTACTTCTTTTATAAAATATTCTTTGTCATGTTGTCATGTTTTGCTGTTTATAGATGTAATTTTATGCATTTTAATCTGCTATTAATCATATTCGAGGTCCAAACAAAACTATCATTGCAGATAGTTTGCAAAGCTGTGGAACGCTCAGATTCCTTCTGAGTATTGATCGTTATAACCATGCCCGTGTGCACAGGCAGATCAGATGCTGCCTTGAGATGATCAAAGGTTATTGTCTGCAGACAACAGATGCATGACTTCTTCTGTCCATTGTTATACCTCTTGGGCATGAAAGTCACTAATCACACTGTTCTAAGTTTGAGAGTGTACAAGCAATCTAAACAAACAAGAAGAAGTTCAGTGATACGCTGAAATGTTGTCAGCGTTACCAAGTACGCTGAATACATATTAAAATAAAGGACCTGTTGTGCACTTACTTAGGAAATGAAATTGCCTTCGTGTCTGTTAGAATTAAAGATAAATTTTAAGGTGTTTGACTATATGACTGAAATGCGATTTGATTTGATTTGGTTTCAATACACTGAAGGAACTGTGTTGTAAATTCCTGTATTGACTTCATTTGAAAACTCTTGCTGGATATTTGTAATTCAGAAATTCACATACAGCTGATTCATAATTTTTTTTTAATTACAGCTGATAACAATGCAAACATATCTGATTAATTTTATAATTCTACTATGTGATATAGGGATTATATATAGATGAAAATTAACACAGCATGTCTTCCTTAAAAAGACAGAAGAAAACATTTAACAGCCATCTCAAAATTATTTTTTCTAAGTTATTATTTTTTATGATTATCCTTAAAATGCTAAATTACAAACTGGAATAGGATTTGATACACATTTGAATCCAAGGGCTTCCATCACTGATATTTTTTCATCCCTTCAGCAACACGAGCCTTATCACCTTTGTAAATCAAACCTTTTGAATTTCTGTGATGGAGTCTTGAAGTGGCATTGTGAGATATCACAGAGCTGTCCCATCTATTAGCAGTGTAGATCACTCTAAGAGGCAGGGTTTTTTTTAAAGATGGGTGAGTGTAGAAACCTAAAATGGAAAGGCTTTGCTCTCCTTTACAGGCAACAAAAGAGTAATTATTCCTTTGTATCTTCCAGCAGTGCCCAATATCTATAATGAGGAAAGTATTTCATTTGAAAAAAAACAACCCTGAAACCCAAACCTACACACCACCCCCTTCCCCCAGCTATGAAATTGTCATCTGACTGGAAAGCTTTACATTGCTTATTGAAAGCCAAAGGCTGGAGTTTCAGTAGCTTGTTCTTCAGGCTGGGGAGAGCTGGATCTTTCACAGACGCAGCGAACAGAGTGGCTATAAAAGTAAAGCCTCGTTTGTGGCTAAGTCAACAATGCAAGGGATGCACCCCTTTTCACACAGTGGACTGTATGTGACATGCAAAAGTCAGTGAAATTATTATGTATCTTGGCTTCCAGCAGGGAAAGGGAGACAGACTAGTGTAAATCCGACAAGCAGTCACCTAGGACAGCAAACTGGAAGCATGAGTACTTCAAGTAACAGTCAAAAATGGCTTCCTAGGGTTAATCCCAACCACCAGAGAAAACAGAAGTCCTATGGGTAGGTATCCAGTAAAAAGTGACTCTCACTGACTTGGTAAAATACTGTGCAAGCAGAATACAAAGCAAAAATGCCCCATTCCTGGAAATGATCAAGGCCAGGTTGGACGGAGCTCTGAGCAACCTGGTCTAGTGGAAGGTGTCCCTGCCCATGGATCTAAAAATCTAGATGATTTTTAAGGTTCCTTCTAACCCAAACCATGATACGACTCTATGATTCTATGAAAATGTGATACAGTAGCAATGCTATGTTATTAATGTCAGTGTCTCATTGTCCTATAGGTTTGAAGTTTGAGGAAATGCAAGAAAAGTTTGGGGAGGAATTCTTCAATATCTGCTTTGATGAGAATGAAAGAGTTCTTCGAGCTGTAGGTGGGACCCTTCAAGATTTCTTCAATGGCTTTGATGCTTTGCTGGAGCACATTAGAACTTCATTTGGAAGACAGGCCACCCTGGAATCCCCTTCTTTCCTATGCAAAGAGCTCCCTGAAGGCAATCTCATGCTTCATTACTTTCACCCACATCAGATTGTGGGATTTGCAATGATGGGAATGATAAAAGCAGCAGCAAAGAAGATTTACCACTTGGAAGTGGAAGTAGAACAGGTCACAAATGATAAATTGTGTTCAGAGGGGACGAACACAGGTAACTGCAGTTGTCTGACTTTCCTTATCAAAGAACATGAAAATGCAAATATCACAAAAGCACTTCCACCAGGAACTTCTCAGTCCCCCTTAGACCTGAGGATTAGCATCAGCACCTTCTGCAGAGCTTTCCCCTTTCACCTGATGTTTGATCCAAACATGCTGGTTCTCCAGCTTGGAGAAGGTCTTAGGAAGCAGCTCAGATGCGACACTCATAAAACTCTGAAATTCCAAGACTGCTTTGACATAGTTTCTCCTAAAATCAGTGCTACATTTGAACGAGTTCTGCTGAGATTATCTACTCCGTTTGTCATTCGGACCAAACTTGAGGATTCTGGCTCTGAAAATAAGGATAAGGTAAGAACACTGATTTGTAAGGGGATGTGTATATATGTGTGCAATGGGAGATGATTATTTACTCAGAGAGAAGCAAGTCCTGTGTACTCTGGAAAGCTCACTTATGCCTTGCAAACAGGGGCTAAGTGGTTTTACTCAGCTCAGTGAATATTTTCCTAAATTATTTATGAGCTTTGCCTGTGATGTAGCAATCGTGACATTGCCATTCAGAAAATCCTGCGCTGTGGAGTTGAATACTGCTTAAATCAAAAAGGTGAGGAATTTTACAAAATGCCCATATCTAATCATTAATTTCACTCCAGCTGTATTACGATATAACAATAATAGTTATTAAGCCATTTAATGGGAAATAGGTTTCAGTATGTTTTCTGAAAGACTCTCACAGCAGGGTTCACATTGCCACTTTATTATATCCTACTTCCCTATTTCAGAATGCCGCTTTCCTCGGTGTTTCTTATCTCTCACCCTGCACTCAAGGGAACCAGAGCTATAAGTGGCACCAAGTATCGCTTATGCCAGTTTCAGTGCTTTCCAGTCACTTAAATAGGCACTTGTCCTCCTACACTGCCTCTTCCCTCAGTGTTTTAGAAAACATCTACCTTAACTAGTGAGCCCTATGTTGAGTTCAGTGCATACCAGGTGAGTTGGGTGTGAACATGTCTTCTAGAGTGGACCTTTCCAAAGGGTGGATGGAGTTTGTCTCATTCCATATCCTTGAATTATGGGAAGGCCTTTTGGTGTGAAGCAGGTTGAGGGAGGTGATTCTCCCCCTCTACTCTGCTCTTGTGAGACTCGGAGTACTGTGCACAGCTCTGGGGCCCCCAACATAAGAAGGACAAGTCCAGAGGAGGGCCGCAAAGATACTTAGAAGGCTGGAGCACCTCAACTATGTAGACAGGCTGAGAGAGTTTGTCCTGGAGAAGAGAAAGCTCCAGGGAGACCTTAGAGAATCTTCCAGTACCTAAAGGGGCCAACGAGAAATCTGGAGAGGGACTTTTTACACGGACGTGTAGTGACAGGACAAGGGGGAATGGCTTTAAACTGACAAAAGGTAGATTCAGGTTAGATATTAGGAAGAAGTTCTTCACTGTGAGGATGGTGAGGTGCTGGCACAGGTTGCCCAAAGAAGTTGTGGCTGCCCTATCCCTGGAAGTGTTGAAGGCCAGGTTGGATGTGGCTTTGAGCAACCTGCTCTAGTAGAAGGTGTCCCTGCCCATGCAGGGGGGTTGGAACTAGATGATATTTAAGGTGTCTTCCAACCCAAACCATCCCATGATTCTATGATGATTCAAAATATAGCCATTTCTGACAGCAGCAATCTTTCCATCTCCTAACTGGGCACTGCTCTTTGGCACCAGTAAACTTGTTTCTGCTACATTTTCCCCTGGAAATGGCATGCTCCCCCAAAAGAAGCAAACTACTGCTTCTCATTTTGTATGAATTGATGGAATTCAACCTATTTAAAACCAAAAGGAGTTTATTTTTCAGAATCTGTCCTCAAAGTCACCCTAGCCTTTAATTATGAAGAGGAAATGTGTGAAAAGTTTGGAGGTGTTTACTCTCAGCTACCTTTCAGCACAATCATTCCTCCATTGAAAGCGGCTTGTGCCATGCTTCTTCCTCCCTTGGAGCTTGCCCATCCATCTTGAGCACCTTCCTCTGCCCTGGGGTAGATGCACAGCCCTTTGACCATATTCTGCTCTGCATGAATCTGCTGTAAATCACTCTGAAGAGGAAGGTTTTGATGGGGAGAGTTTTAAAACTTTTTTCCTATCTAATTACAAGTTAAACAAACAAAACATTCTCTTACCTGGGCAGGTTTCATATGCTTGTGGCTTGCTCTTAGGAGAGGTGGCAGGGAGCAGAGCTTGCTAGAGGCAAGTTTTACAGCCAGCTTAGGAAGCAACTCCAATTTCAGACGCTTGTTCTGTACCATCAGGCTGCGCAGCTCTGAGTGCATCCTTGTGTTATTGCTGTGGTTTGTACCATGTGTCATTACAGTACATAATGGTTCATATCACTGGTGGCCACTTATCACTCTCACATGGGAGAGTGACCCTGTCTTTCCTAAAGTCAGACCCTGAACAGCACGTATCACCACTAGCACTGTAGTAGCAATTCAGAATTTCTTGATAAGTGGATGAAAGGGAATGGAAGTAAAGGAAATTCTTTGTCTGCCAGCAGTTAGAAGAAAAATTATCTTGAACAGTAGGGTGTAAATGAGAGAGAAAAGGGTGATGGTGAGGTGCAGGGGACCTGAGGTAAATGTTCTGCTGCAGGCATCGGAATTCAATTGGGAATGTTAATTTAGCTGAAGAGGTATTTTCTTCTGACTCACCCTTTTTATAAGCACTTTCTGAAGTTAATGAGTAGTTAGGCGAAGCTTTGTGAGGAGTTAAATGGAGCTCAGCAGGTGATGAATTTTGCTAGATATTTCCTTTTTTTTTTTTTTTTCCTAAAATGAAAGGTTGCACAGATTCAGAGGTTGTGGTTGTCTTGCTTACATAGATTTTGAGAGGAGCAGCATGGCAATACTGTTATGTCATGCTCAAGTCCTTAATATCTCTTGGATTAGAAAACCAGATTGAGCCTTGGGAACTGCATGCTGTATTATTTTCCCAGCGCTCATATCACTCATGTAACTCATTTTTGAATTCTGTTTCATTTGCCAGCACTTGTTTACAAGTTGAATAGGCAGGTAGGTCAGTGGCTATAAGCATGATCCTACTTAAAAGTCGGCAGTAACTGACTTCGGTATTTCCATGTTTCTCTGTCACACACCTCTATTCAGTTCACACTGGAATTACATCCTGTTTAAAACTATTTATCTTTATTTTAAAAGAAAATTCTCACTCTGCAATAACCTCAACACTTTTCACACTTGCTTCCTTTAAAATGCAGTTGAAGGGATCCAACCCAGACAACTCTGCTCCAGTTCTGAAGCTGTTTGAATGTCTCAGTGGTTCCTCCAGAAATAGACGACGTTTTGAAAGGCACTGAGATGAACAGAGGACCTTTCAGCCTCTCTTCAAAGCACTTTTATCTTCAATACGTAAATTAGATAATTTTTCAGGCTTGCAGTGAGAAAGAGTAACAAAACAGTTTTCATTTAGTCATGACACCAGCTCTGTGTTCAGATCAGAGTAAGTCACAAATCATGGTATTACCTTAACTCAGCACCCAGAAGCAAATTATAAAAAACATCTGTCCTGACTTTCAGGGTGCTCAGTGCTTGTCACATTTATGCACAGGCTCAGTTGTGTGCTTTGATTTACTGGGATTTGAATCACTGGAGTAAATGACTTGGCTTCATAACACTATCCTAAATTTCTGATGTAAGGCGTATGAGGACTGGGTGATAGGTGGCAATTCCTGCAAATATACATGTACACCTTTGTGGAAGCACAGCTTCATGTGTCAATGCATCAATATCAGCAAAGTTTTTCTTAATTTTGAAATATCACCTTAGAGCTTTGGGCATTTACAGGATCCCATTATTGTAGGGGCCAAATAGGCAAAAGAACTCCCTACCCAAAGAACATGGACTCTGTAGCTTTAATCCCAGTTTTCAATGCTATCTGTACTTCTGCATCATAATTCTAACATTTTGATATTTACTTGGCTGATATTTCAGCCTCCATTATGCAAAGGACACATGTGGACAATACAAGAATTTATTCTGCAAAATAGTAAGCAACAATTGAATACATTTACTAGATAAGCAGTCTCACTGATGTTACCTGAATTTATCAGAAGTTTGCAACTAAACACACCTGTAAGTCTGTGGAGAATAAGAACCAAATTGTGCAAACTAATCCAGAATAAAGCAGGAGGTGATGGTTTGCTTCCAGCTTTTCTTTCCTCCCTCCTTCTGTCCTTCCATTTTATTTTCTGCATCCACACTGATTTTTTTTCTTGATTATTCTGCACGTTCAAAGTTATCTATATGCACAATTATGACTGTCTTTAGATCGGATTTCCTGGTATGCATACAGCTCTTCAGATGCATAAAAGCTGAATATGATCGGTTTTTCAGATTTCCATTTTTTTTCGTGAAGCTGAATTCTTGTTATTGTTTGTTGTTTACAGTATGATACTACTCAGATGCTGAGTATTAGGCCGTGTTGCTCTACTTCTACAAACATTCTGTTGTTTTTCACATTTCACACTGATTTTTATTCAGGGCTATTTTTGTGTTTAACTGGAGAGCTTCAATTGCATGCAATCAGATTTTCCAAATAACAGTGTTTTCTGACTATATTAGTGAAGAAGGCCACCTGTGACATGATGTAAATACTTGCCTTCTTGAGAGTACAGTAAGATGGCTAGAGCTGCTTCACTTTTTGGATTAGGAAGATAAGAACTGACCCTCCTGGTTTTCCTTTCCTGGCTAACGTCTTCCTCATGTGCCACTCCTGTATCATCAGTGCTAGGAAGATCTAGAGGAGACAGGGCTGCTCTTGCAGGGATCCCGTGTGTCCCCAGGGCCGTGATCCAGACCCAGTCCTGTCAGTGCACAGATTGACAAGTTGAGCCCTGCCAGCACTGGCTTGTGGTACCTTTCTGAAACTGACTTAGCAGTTGGTGAGAAAGTTGAAAATGAATTATGAAAGAAATTATTTGGTTCCCTGCCATATACTCTGCAGCTGTATTTTCCTTGTACTACCACTCTCCTGCTCAGACTAACAGCCCTTTTCCACCTTTGAAATAAATCAGTTTATAAGGATGTTCACTGGCCTTTGACTTACTGTTAGGCCTGTGAACACTTTAATTTGGAGAACTTGTCTAAGAATAAAGCTGGCACCTAAAACTAAATTACTGAAGGGGGCCAGGTCTTTTCTGTTGGGATGTATTCTCTTTGAACATGCCATTTTATCAAAACCACAAATTCTACAGTAGTTTGGCAAAATGTGTTCTGGAAAATAATTTACTTGTATTGTGTTAAACAGTTTTGTTCAATAATTTTGGATACAAAATACTTTTTATTAGGAAAAAAAAGTTTTGATTATAGGTTATAATGTAACATATAAATATGAAACATTGAGTTTGACAAAAAGAATCTCCTGAAAATTTTATATTGTAAGTTCTAAATACAACATATAATGCAGATTTTCAAGAAACACCAACTCTGTAATGATAAAATGTCCAGCAAAATGGTAGTGTCAGTTTTTTATAGCTCTGCTGGTTGTGCTTGCTGAGCCGGTGTCTCATCTTGTCAGTGGGGAAGAGAGGTTTGTGGTAGATGAGCTAGACAGCACCAGCAGGAATTTGTCCCAGTGTATGATTTAGATAAATGCAAAATAAGTAAAATTAAACCAGTCCAGAGCCAAGATTAAAACCAACTATATCTGGAAAGTTAGATTCTAAAGTGTATAGATAGAAGCACAGTAAATGGCAGTATTTTTTTAAATGATGAGTAATAAACAACTGTTCATTTTACAATGCAGGCTGTTTCAGCAGAAGCTGGTGGGAATTTCCTCTGTTCATTTCCATTGTTTTTATGGTGGAGTTATTCCTCTAGTTCCTCTTCCATGGTATGAGGAAGTGCCATCTCTGGGTCAGTATTTCAGTAACTCAACTGTGTTTTTGGCATGTATGATCAGATCAAAAGTCCATCCAGTCCAACATGCTGACTCTCACAATGTCCAACAAACAATGCTTAGTAAACAATATAAGAAAAAGTTAAGCCTGCAGTGCTCTTTTCTATAACATACTCTCCCAACTTTTACCTCTTCCAAGATGAAAGCACATCCTCTTGCAATGACATGCAGGATGTGACACCTGATAGCCCCATGCGGGACTACTCCACCATAATTTTCTCTAGCACCTTTTGAACTAGGGAAAGCTGGCTTCTGTGGTGTTCTGTGGACATGAGGCCTGGTGTTTACTAGAGACTGTGAAGATGAGAACTCTCTGGTTTGTGACCACTTGCAGCCAGGTCTGTGGAGACATAGTGTGCAGGGTGGAGCAGCTGGTGAGGAAGCCTGCTTACCCATTGCTTCAGCAAAGCACTTTCCCATTGTGTTTGTTAACCACTGGAAATTGAAAAGTGCATAAAAATGACACTTTTTAAAATCCAGGATGTACGTTGTCTCCTTTTCTGTATTGAGAGTCTATTCTTTATCTGCTGCGTTTATTTTTATTTTGAACCAACTGAATGAAACGAGCAGCCCTGGTACTGGCAGGCTAATTTAAAACCCAGCACACACAATCTTGAAGTGGTTTGCTTTTGCTCTGTAACTGTGTTTTTTCTTCTCTTCTAATAAAATTCAAATGAAGTGGCGTGAAAGTCATTCTAGCATGAGGGACATCTGTCACTTATGATCAAGGAATTCTAATTTTCCCCAGAGCTGAGTTACTCACAGTCAGTCAGCATTTGACACTAAGCTCCCATTGCTTTGTAGGCTCCTGGAGCTCTCAAAATAAGTGTTTCTTCTGCTTCTGCTAATGCTAATAATCTACCGTTTGCTTGTCAAAATGTGTTTGGACTTTGATGGTTTTCGCGATGAATTGGTGTGGCTGGCTTGACTGCTTCTAGAGGCTGTGATGGGTTATAAGAAACAATAGATGACATGACTTTCTTATCTCACTAACGGTTGTGCTTCAGAGAACTTTAGTAACACTGAGAAAGTGGCCCAGAATTTTTAATATTTCTTCTTTAAGACAGGCCAATGAAAATGCCATTTTTAAAATGTTTTCAATGATAGGACTGAGAAGTGTAACAGTCTAAAGATAAAATACTTTCTTCTCTTTTCCATTATCTGAAACCCAAAGAAGCAGTTTGGAAATTAGTTTGTTAAGTAGCTATTAAAACAATTTGACTCCATGCTGAACTCTCCCCTCTTATCATTTATATTTTTTTTTTATGAAAAGAAGCTGCTTGCACATGAAAATGTCCGACTTTCTCTATTTGATGTAAAGCTTTTGAATGAATTTCTAAATTATGCTATGTCACAACCAGAACAAAACAGTACATTTTGTTAATTTTTACATTACAGGCACATCTTAGTTTGATTTTCAGGGAAGCATTTCTTCCTACCTCTCTCTTCTAGTGACTAAATTAAGTATTGGTTATTCATTATACATTTTTTTACTTTTCCTCATTTGAGATCTTGACTGAACGTGCTTTTCATGGCATCACAGTCCTATGGTCTGAATAGACATGATGTGAATAAAAGCCATTTTTCTTGAGATGGTTGAATTCAAGTAGTTTGTCTTATTTGTTGTTCTCTTTTAACATGTCTTTTATAACTGTATATATTCACATTCTTTCCAGCTAAAACTATTTATGATACATTTCCTTTTAAAAAGTATAACACCCCGTTTGTATCATAATGATTCAATAAAGTGAAAAGAGTTAACCCATAAAATAATATTTATATTATTTGTTCCTGTCACTAACCTTTGGCTTTTATAAAAGAGGATTTAGAATAAGTATCTGAAAAGAGAAATAGATGTTATTTTTCAACAGATGTGGGACAGGCATTTAAGATAATCCTAGCACATAATTTTTGTCCTGTATTTGTTCAGAACAGAATAAACTTGTTCCTGTTTGCAGATTGCAAATGAGTAATAAACATCTTGTACTTTGACACCTCAGAAAGAGGTAAACATTCTAAAATTAAGTCCTAGACGAAGAAACATTTAAATATTATTTTGAACATTTTGACCCATGTAGTTTCCATCTGCCTTGTGAGTTTTATATATTTTACATCCTTGTTTCTCTATTTCTTTCTTTCTAAGAACTGGAATTGATCTCGTTCACACTGGACAGCAGCTTTTTCTGTAATGATTCTCTTCTCTAGGACTACTATCAGAGCAGGTCTGTGCAACTCTGCTGTGAACTTATAGTTTGATCTGTCTAAATAAGGATTTTAGCTATTAATTGCTATGTCTTTTTGACAGCATCTTCCTAGGAATATTGCAGATTCTTTAGTGGATTGCTGTTGTGACTGGAGTTGGTAGGGTCTGATTATGTCACATCTCAGTACTTCAGTCTAGTACTTCACTCCTCAATTGTTGAAAAAGTAGCTTGAAAAATATCTGTTCTGTTGAAAACACAGGTCTAGGGAACCCTCCTCCAGACAGTACAGATAACATCATTGAAGTGTTTAAAAAAGATGGCTAACACTGACATGTTACAAAGAGAACTGCTTCTGAAAATTCATAAAATACAAGCTTACAGCATAAAACTTTTGTGGGGAATGCCCAGTGAATTCTAAATTAATGATATTCTAATTGTTTATCTTAAATAAAGAGTTATTGCTTTTGCTTTTTTTTTTTTCTTTGGTAAAACACTTGATATTTTCTGCTTTGGTGCCTCCAAGGCATCCAGCAGAGGGAATGTTTGAAAGGGTTAACAGAGCAAGGGGATTATTCTTGGCTGTGCTTGCTGTGGCTCCTTAGCAGTGTGGACTTTTGGATGACTCCCCTGTGAAAGTCATTTCTGCCTTCATGGACACTGCACCTAGTAAAAGTCAGGCAAAAGGAATTAAGAGACTCCCTGTTCCCAAAGTTCTGTTATGCCAATAAAGGAGAGATACCAATAAAAAAACAGAAAAGGCTATGTTTATTTCAGCTCCATTGAAACCCAAGGGGAAAAACAGCAGTGCTTGGCAAATATTAAGGAAGATACTTCATATTGAAAAATCTTTAATTCTTAAGCTTCATTGAATTTTATTTATTTTTTAATTTTAAATGGAAAATATGCAATAAAAATACTGTCTACAGCAATGATGTGAGTCCTGTGCAGATAGGCAGTGTTGTTTGTTTAATTTTCAGGTGGAAGAGCATACCATTAAAAGGGCATCGAATTTTCTCACTCATCTCGGTGGACTGCTGATTCAGTCTATTTCCTCTTTGCTCAGGAAGGCTTCAAATCCAGTTATTGAGTATCTTCTGTTCTGAGTTTCGAGCGTGCAGTTTCTGGCATTTGTTCCTGGGAATATGGGGATAAAATAGCTGAGAAAATTTTCTGTCAATGAAAATGCAGAAACATCTGAGAGGTTTCTTAACTATGTTCAGCAGCATTAGAGGGTCCTGAAAAGCTTTTGGAGCCATTTTGGGTGATGGGAAACTCCACAGAGAATTCCAGGGACATGGGAATAACACTGACAAATCCATAACAGTACTTAAAAATAACTGACTTATTTGCTCTCATTCTGTTTTTCCCATGGTGTCATATAATTATACATGAGCTTACTGAATGTGTTGAGCACACCGGGGTACCATGCCGGGCTAGCAGGACTTTAAGGCCTGTCCTAGGAGCCCACTGCTTGTGTTGTCCAGAAATTCCAGGGGGTTTTAGTAGAATATTCTGTGAAATTACTGTAACAATTAAAAAACATTCACTGTGTGAGCATTGGTGTAGTCAGGTGTGGGAGTATAAAAGCCAAGAGAAGTGCCAGCGGATGTGGTCAGGATCTCATGACCCCTAACTGATAACATAAATCAAGTTACAGTTCTAAATTAAGGATATCATCCTGATACTGTGGGATGAAATCCTGGTGGGATATCATCCCAAACCCTGGTGCCTTTGCTCAGGATAAATAAGATGCTAATTCTTGATTTGCCTCACCAGTTAGCATCAGCCTAGTTTCATGACGTTTACTTTGAGAGAAGGTGCTTATTTTGAGTAAGGAGGGCAAAATAAATTCTGATTTGACATTAAATGCAGTATTTGGTGACTGCTCCTACAAATGTCTTGAGCATGAAACTCTTTTGGTAACAGAAGCTGACCATATGGCATGTTCAGGGAATTAGACTTTTATTTCTAAATAGGAGTCGTTAACTTCGTCAACTGTAGTGCTGTATTTTTTTTAGTTTAAGAGAGACACAATTATAAATAATTATCTTCCTTTTTTTTTAGAAAAAAAAAATCCCTTTTCCTCATAAGATTAGTTTACCATTCAACAAATTGTGACTTAAAGAATTGTATAAGCTTTATCTTTTTGTATGTGTTAATTTGTTTGACATTTTAAGACTCATTTCTATAATAACTGTAGAAGTAGAGATTGTAGCATTCAGTATGGGAAATGTCCACAAAATTACTAGTGAATTAATAACAAGAAATGACTAACACATTGTTTTCCACCTATGCCAAAGTACACCTCTACAAAATTACGAGCTGAAAGAACTGATTGACCACCTACCTAAGTGTTTATTTCTGGGTTTGTTTTCAGCTACAAATAGCTATTTGCAGACCAAACCCTAGGCTCCTTTCACTAGCAGATCTTACAATGAAGTTGTTGGATGTTGGTCTGAGTAACTGCTGGGTAAGGATATAAATAAATTCTTGTGAAACCAAGGAGATTTTGCTCAATATGTGACTTAATTAAGAGGATAGGACAGATCTAAGATTTTGTCTTAAGATGTTTTAATCAAAATAGAGATTTTTTAAATGAATGTTAATATTATCTAATGCAGGTGTAGCTTTACAAAATCATAATATACAGGGAATTAACTTGCAGCCCGCCAAGGGAAGCAACACCCAAGTGGGGTGTCTGAGATCATGAAAGTTTGATCTGTTGGCTTTTTTGTGGCACAGATAAAAATGTTCTGTACAAAATACCCTGTCACCAAAGCTCTTGGTATTGAATCTTCACTCAAAGAAGATGTCTGTATGTTGCATTTTGTATTCTAATTCCTTTCTTCCCTAACCATCTCACCTTGCTGCCTGTGTTGCAGCCAGGCAGTGCTGATTCTCATCCACAGTTACAGAAGTCCATTATACTCCATAGCACCATTTTCCCATCACAGTACTATATTTATTCTTAAAAAATTGAAAAATGGATAAAACGTTTGTTTGTGGACTTTTGTCCTGTTTTGGATCCAGTACCTGATACCTTTTCTAAGTCTGCAGTGAAACACAATCAGTTACGGCATTCTCTGGGATTTGATCAGTTAGTCTCTGACAAACTGCTTGCTGGAAACAGTACTGAGATAAGGTTTTTGGTTTGAAACTGCAGTCTGAATGTAGGATCCTTAATGTGAATGCAAGTGGACATGATCTTGGCAGAGGCCCAAACAGTCCTCCAGCTAAAGTCCCCTATGTATCTTTTCTGTTTGCCTTTAATATTTACACTTAAGCATTACCCAAAAGGGTCTATAGTTCATGTCCGTATGCAGATATGAAGAGTGACATAGTCTCCAGATTGGATTGCTCAGAATCTAAGCAGATAGGCACTGTGTAGGAAAAAGAAGAACATCTTGGTATGTCATGATATATGTTCAGTTGCAATTTAAGTCCAGTTTGCTAGGATCCCGTATATAAAATATCCATTTATCATTAAATTTATTACATATGCTCTGTTACTCTGTTATCTTGTTTTAATGAATGTTGCTGTCCATACTTTCCGAGTAATTTTTACCTAATTTTGTCCATGAGAGAAACCCCCAGAAAGTATACTTGAGCCATCTTGCCTCCTGGTGCTTACCTGAAGGGGCCTATGAGACATAGGTCCTCTGGGCTTGTAGTTTAATTTCTTCAGCAAGGATGTGACAGAAATGAATGGAATGTATTTTCTTGAGAAAGAAATAAGTATTTCTCAAGAGAGGGAATTTCTTTTTAGTATCACTTATGACTGCTGGACGCTTTTGAATAAAATATGCTGGGACATGTTCCTTTCTCTTTGTTTGACTACCTTCTAATCCCTTTGTCTATAATCTCCTTCAGTTTGTTTGCATTTTGTGAGCAGTTTGGGGTGGGGAAAGTCCTCCTCCCCTCTCTGTGGGCAATCTGTTTCTCCTGGAACAAAGCACAGTTGTGGTTAGTCAGGGTCTTCAGGTGCTTGCCAGTGAGCCCACTGAGAAGCCTCAACCCTTTAGCTGTGTTAGCCCTGGTATTTTAAAATCATTGTGGCAGTGAGCATCCAAATTAATGGACACACCACTGCAAATGTTTACCCCCATGAATAGTTTTCACAGTGGCTGACACTCAGGAGGCCTCTTTAAGAAGACGCATGGCTGTTTTCCTACTTAGGGTCCTTTTCTGAAAGGAGACTTTATTGTCACACTTTCCTGGCTATGCAATATTCTGATTTATGTCAGAAATAGCTAGCTGCCAGATTAGAGATGGCCTTATGCTTTCAAGTGTTAATTGCTTTCTATGGTGCATTATACAGCAAGCAGTAGTGGCTGCTGTTCAAACAGAGCTTTTGCACGTGACTGGGGAAGCAGGAGGATTACATGCAAAGGAAAAACAGATTCCATTTTCTAACAAACTGAAGAGTTACTAACATTTTTAAGGTATATCTGTGTGTGTGAATTGTGGCTGCTGGAGTGAAAATTGTACAGATGATCAGTAGTTGATAACATGTTATGGAATTAAAAAAAAAAAGAGATAGTTTCTGATCCCTGCCTAGATTAAAAAGCATGAGGCTAACTTGTTTGAAAGAAGTGCTGTATGAATCATAAAAAAAATGCCTTGGGAGTTTAAGCTTAACAGATCTTTCCCTGTGTAATCCTTCAAGCATTTATATTTGTAGGTAGTAATCTACCTAAAGGCTGTCTGGTGCTTTCCCAGTTTAGTTAGAGAAAATGAACAGAAATAAGGCATTCTGCTGAGCAAGACTGACATCCCACAGCATATTATAAAGGACTTGGGTAAACGTGTCTTTCCTTTAGCAGAAGTAAGACTGAGAAATGAGTTTAATTTGTAGGTTTATTCCCTTTGAAGAAATGTACCAGTAAGGGATATTTGTCAATCTGCTACTGCAGATCTGTGAGAAGAACCTAATAAATATAACTCTGTTCTTGTTCATGAAAGTGATCTAGATTTAAAATAGCTTCTCCCAGAGGGTAGGGGAAGGAATGTTTCAAACTGGGATCAGAAACATCCTGAAAAGTTTACCTGAGTACCCTAATTACTGGGACCCATTTACTGCTAATACGTTTGTTACAAATGTGTTTTTCTAAAACACTGGGATTTGGGAAAAGCTAAAATGCAATAGGAAACAGATGAATTCTTATGTAGAGAAACAAGAGGCTGAGATAGCCAGATAGAATGTTTGCTACGCTTGGTACACAGATGTTTAACTAACACTGATCTTCTTTGCAAGAAGTCCTGTCTCCACTAAATTCATCAGCATTTGTGCAAATTACTAGAAAAGAGGCAGGATTTTAGCTAAGATGGAAAGACACAAAAATGTATTCCTTTGAGTAGCCTATTGCTGGAATTACAGAAGCACCATACTGTATAGCTAAAATCAAATTGTAATTCAGAAAGTCTGGTTTTCTGTTATGTTGCATTTTGTTTAAGAGAGAACGAACAAGTTATGTGGTAGCCTTTCTTATCTGCTTTGCACAGGAGTCTGAAAAGAAGAGGTGAAGAGATATCTTTTTACTTGTGCAATGTAATGCTGTTGATAATCCACCAATGTACTTACTTTTGAGAATACTAGTTTGCTTGATTTTATTTTTTATTTCTCATTGAAGGGTTTTCATTTTCTACTTCCAAGATTTCTGCTGAGTAAATACATTAATAAAGTCATCAGTACATATTTTTATTATACCACTGTGGATATTTGGAAACCCAGAATTTCCCAACTTCTGAATTAATTAACAATATTAATAATATAATATTTTAAAATGGTCTGTTAATTGATCTAAAATATGGTATGTGGCCATGTTGGCTTTTAGAAAAGCTTAATATCTGTAATCATTATACGATGCTATTTAGGTAATCATAAGGTGTACGTCACAACACAGTCCACCTTCTGTAAATATTCTGATAAGACACGGACATACTACACACTGAACAGTGATATCATATATCTAATTATTTCCATATACTTGTATTGGGAAAAGCACTGATAAATGAAAAATAAACATAAGTTTTAGGAGTTCACATTGCAAGCGTGTGTAGTGTACCTGTGTCCTGTTCGGCATTTGCAAGATTTTACTCTTGAAGTGTCTATGAAAGGTTCCTTTCTTTGAGTTGATCTTGCCGAATGAAACCTTATTTCATATACATTTAAAACATGAAGATCAATTTGAGATACACTGCATTAAAAGTGTTCTTTAGATGAAAGAAGATTTTGCCTCCCAGTAATTTAGACTTTTGTTCAGGAAAGTAAGCCTTGCAGGAAGCACCCTTGAAGTGTCAAATTGCACTTGAAGTTCCATCGTTACCTGGCAAATAAGACTGGTTTGTAATGCTGGTATTATTGGCTGCCAAGTTTCCTTAATGTTTTTGCGAGTTAGTTTTAATTAGAGATTTTAAATGTTTTCTTCTCTGATATTTTTGAAAATACAAGTGTCTTGAGTCATATAAATTCCATGTAATGCGTGATTTTCTTGTAAAGTTCAAAATCTTCATAGAATGATGCAGTAAGAGGCTGTATATATTAGTAACTGCTCAGTACTGAGTAGAGCTATTCTCATGCTATCTTGAAATCTAAAGCAAGGTATTAACACGTGTTGGTTGTATGAAAAGCAAGTTCTGAATCCTTTATATACTTCTCAGTGGCAAAATCCTGCTGTCTTCTGAACGAGGACTGTCAGGAGAAGAGCTTTAGCCCTTTGAACTCACTCATGAACCTCAGCACCCACTTTCCTCTGAGTGATACCTGTTCTGTAAGGTATTAAGTATGATGAGTTGTTGAGATTTCAGTGATACTTCTGTCTGTATGGCTACAGGCACCTGCTAGTGCAACACAAATTAGAAAGCTGAGGCTTCTGAATGTGAAATGGCTTTGCTTCTTTGTGTCCACATTACAGGTCTGCCACAAGCTGCCATATTGTGTTATATATATTTGAAGTTTCACTGACTCTAAGTAAAGCATATATTGACACTGTAAGTAGAAAGGGTACAAGAAACAAAGAAAAATTATTATTAAAAGTTTTTTTCATATAACTTGATAACTGGAGTGAAGTTATAACATTTGACATTTTATGTGTTTTGTCAGTTATGATGTGACTGTCCAAGTATTATTTGTTTATTAATGGACTCTTTCACAAGGAAGATAAGCTGTAGTAATAAATATGTTGCTGGGGTTCAAGCAAGTTGATGTGTTTGGCCATTTCAGATATCCAATAAGTACAAAATGTTTTCTTTGTTTTGGTATGAAATTGTTGGCTAAATACAACATCACATGGTAAGCCATGCTATGTGTTGACATAAGGCCAAGCCATCAGTCCTGATACAATTTTCGCAGTCCAAACCATTTATAGTTTTTTCTTGGATGCAGTCAACAAAGGCTTTGAACTGAATCCTTCTGCTGGGACAGTAGAAAGCCCTTCCAATAAAAAGCCTGTAAGAATATCTAAGACAATATTATAAGATTAAACCCAGTAAGATCTACTTATTTATTTTAATCTGTAAGGCAAATAAGTATTAGAAAAAAATCCACAACCTGTTGTAAGACAATGCTAGAACTAGAAAGCACAAGTGTAAATCAGTAGCACGTAGAGAAGTGTTTCAGCCAGCCAAACATGGCAATGGCAGAATACATTCTGAACCGTAAGCATACCAGTGGCAGCTGTTCAGAGTCATTCCTTAGAGCTGAATTTGTCAAAAGACAAAGCAGTAAAAAGCTAAATAAAATGTATCATAAAATTGTATCTAATGTTTCTGAAATCCAAAGCAGAAATGGTCTTTGTATTTTGCGTTTGCAGGTTTGTCTGCAAGAGCAATCCTTTAAAACCAGAAGTGGCGTCTGAAATCATGAACAGCATAGCAGTGTGCCATGCTGTGTTCTTGCTCTAAGAGAGGCATTGAATATGTGGAGGGGCACATATGTGCATCTCTTTTTGTCCCCTCTGACAATTTAGTTCATAATCCACTGTCTAGATTTACCATTTTTTGCAGTATAAAAGTATTACCTTAACACATGCTTAGCTTGTCTGGATCTTGGAATTTTCTTAACTATTGTACTGTTTGATGGGGGTGAAGAAGATGAGGACAGAGAAATAACTTTTTGCTTGTGGATTAAAGTAGCTCACCTTTCAGATTACACTGAGGATGCAAAGGGTGTCACTAATTCTAGCTCCTTGCAGGCTTTATGGGAAGGGACCTGCTGAGATAGAACCCCCTCAGCCGGGTCTGTGGTGTTCTCACAGTAAAACTGAGTCTTAAAGGCACAAAACCACATTCTGTTTATAGCTGTTACTTCATATAAGCTTATAGCACTTTATACTTACAGCACTTCATATAAGTATAAAGTGCTGGAACTGAAAACTCTCCTTTAATTCTTTGCTCAAGTTAAATTGTTTTAATGAAATAAAGAATATTTGTGGATGATGATTAATGACTGTGTGGAGCATGGTCCAGTTCAGACAGAGTACAGAAGAACAAATGGAATTTAACGTAAAACACTAACCTTTTATATTTGACAGAGAAAAACCCCTAAACTTAATATGGACTTTATATTCTTTGAGGCAGGATCATCTTTTTTCTCTGTTACATAGCATAACAAAGTACCAGTCTAATTAGCTAGTTTCCTAGGCACACTAAAGTATTAAACCAGTAAACTTAATGGATAAAACCACATCTCTACCAGAATCAAAGGTTTCATCCATAGACTGTTCCTCAGAATTTTGATCCTCATACCAAAATTCATTAATATTAGCAACACAAATGTTTCTTGACTGCTGGTATCAGTAAGCAGTATCCTGGGGTGCTGGGTGAAGCAGCTGTCATTGATCCTCATTGACTCTTACTGTCCATGAGGGTCATGCTACTGTGTTGAAGGCACCCATTCTGATTTCATTTTACCACACATGCACCTGCATTTGAATCTGTTTTCAGAAGAGTATTTATGACTCCCTGATGCCACCATCTGCAGACCTATACAGCCTGGCAACATTTAAAAAATATCTTAGCTTTCCTGCTCATCCTTTCACATTTTCTAAGTACTGCCTTGCTCTTAGTAATATCAGTTGACGCAGTTAGTGTTTTCCATCTTTCCAGGAGGTAGAATACTCAGCACCCTTTCCATGGAAATCTTTATGATTTAAATTGTATTTAATGATTTAGTAATGCCACCATATTTCTCTTTTCTGGAGGAAAAAACAGCTTTCAAAAAACCTCAGAACTAATAAAGCTTCATTTTCAAATCTGGAGATTTGGGTTAGTGTTTCTCTGTAGCAAATTAGAGACTGATGGGACACATTAGAGACATTAGCTGCTTTTCATATCATCTCTGTCTAGTAAAATAGGCATTAGTCCCATTTGTGCTTAACAAAGAAGTAATTTTGAAAGAGTAAATTAGTTGCTCACAGCTATGAGGTAAGTAACATGTCTAAAAGATTGTAGCACTGTGTTTAGTTCATTTCTTCATCCTCTTGGCTATATTCAACTGGTTTAGTACTTTTGTGTAGTCTTCCTGTTACACCAGTCTGTAATATGCTCCTTCTCTACTGTTCTAGGTATTTTCTGTTTTCCATTTCATCTTCTTTAAGAATTCTGTTTCCTCAGTACTTCTAACTTTGCTAAAATTAATTTTTCATTTTGTGTTGACTGTTTTTCATTATAATCCCAGTAACACTGCGTATTTTTAGGACCCTAAAGAGTCCAATTTCCAGTGATTGCAGGCAACTTTTTCATAACATGATCAAGTGCTGTTTTAAATTGGTTAGACTGTTTTGCCTCAAGTTCTCTTATTTGCAAGACTTTCACAATACTTTACTCCCCTGATGTTTGGAGACATTTTCTAATTTCCTGTTTAAATGTATTTGTTGCTAGCTTGCATGCATTTATTGTTGTGCAGAGAGTATTGAAGGTATTCCTGAATCACAGTAATCTAGGTCCTGATGGGTCCTCTCTTATGAGATATGAAATATTAATGGCGATACCCTAGGCAGATGAAGATTTCATTAATGTAAAAGACTGTCAGATGACATATGAGACCAATGGGAGTGGTTAGTTTTTTTCTCCTCTTCTGTTTAATCATAGCTTAGCCTATACTGGTTTTATATCACAACCCACTAAGCCTGTTCAAAGCTCAAAGCTTTGAGATGATGCATATGAAAGCTAAGATTCACTGCATGAGTTCACCTTTCTAGGTGCTTTGCTTTAGGTGTATGACTGATTATGTTGTTTCTTTGGCTGCTACTGCTGTGTTCTTTAAGAGCCGTGTTCCATGTGCAGTTTGGTTGATTTTGTTTGTTTGTTTTTTGTTGATAGAAATTAGCTTAAACATTTTGCCCTAACATTTTAAGTCTGTGAGATTCAGGGTAACTCAGAACCAGTAAGGTTTGATTTGATATGCTTTATGTATGTGCTGAAAATCCCACATTGGATTTGTGATATAATTAGCTACAATATTTAAGGATCTGACTAGAAGCATTGTCAAACCCAAATAATAATAAAAATTTATCTTTATGAGCAAAACTAATTCCATACAAAACAATTTCCATACAACTTATTCCATGCAATCCCAATTACAATCTCCAGAACAATTTTTTTATTTTATATTGATTTTATACCAGAATGACTGCTCACTTCAGAGTGATTATTCTGGTTTAGATAAAAGGTACATTATACTGAGATCAAGCCTTTAATGTAGGTCCTACTGCTGTCTCCAGGAATATTGCTGACTGAAAGTCACATAACTTTTGTTTTGATGTTTCCAAGGAAACACAGCTTGCTTCCTCTGCCAGTTGGTTTCACCATGTGTGGAAGATATGTGGTTTTTTTCTCACTGTGTAGTCCTCTGGATTGCTTTAAAATTTCCTTCTGTGATGACTGCACATTTCACTCTGCATCTGCAGCGTCTTTGCATTGAATTGAACCACGCTTTCCTTCTAATCTTGATTTACCCATGTATGAGGCACCAGACGGATTCAGCTGTCTTCCAGTCATAGTACATTGTAGCTGATTGTACATTTCAGGGGGTTGTTACTGGCTTTGTTTTGGTGTTTTTTTTTTTTTCACTGAATGTTTCCATCACTCAGGCTCTTTTACTCCTACATGCTTCTGCAAAATGGTTCCTATGGTGACACTGTTAAATACCTTTCCGTGTGCCTCGCATTGCCCTCTGTCATCTTTCTTTGCCTTCAGAAGAAAAGGTGGTATCATGACATTCCATCCACACTGCTTCTATAAGGCTAAGCCAACATTTCACAGCATATATTTGTTTTACAGAGCATTTTCAGTACATTTCTTACTTATTGAGGGTCTTTATTAAATAACAGTATGCATGAATTTTCAGTTCTTATTCACTTTCTTTTGCACTGGCCATGTTTCTTCTTTCTCTGTAGAGCTTACTTTCATAACTGCTCTCTGCCTGCAGCACCTGACACCTCTAATGCAAAGGGCACCCTCCTGAAGATGGCCATGCTCTTGACTTTTAAAGTGCTTTCAAGGCTTTATTACAATTTGAGTAAATGACTTGCTGTTCGTGACTGTTGCACTCATGCATATTTATAGTACTTCAGAGACCATGGTAAAAAGGTACAAGGATCAGCTACATGGTGTCATCTATCAGCTCCAGGAAAATGCTTCCATAGGGCTGCCAGTATTATTTATAGGGCATACACTATGCCAACCTAACAGTTCACCTGCATACTCTTTGGGAAGCATAAAGTAGCTTGGACAGTTTTATTGTCTTACCTTAGAATAATTGCAAGGTAAAACATGTCCTGCAGCTTTGGTTATGGCATGTCAGCTGCTTTCTTCATGGTAATATTTTACTGTAGCCATTTCTATATGTCTAACTCGGCTCCAAATCTATTATTTCTGAGACTCCATATGCATTTTAAAAGAGAGAATGAATAGTCCTTCAGCAGGATAATAACATGTCAGTTTTGTCTACCTGTAGATTGTTAAATACAAGTGTGCCATAGCCCTGTGAAGTGTTACAGGCTACTTTGGTTTCTTACATGCAAAAGTTAATCTTTGCTGGTTTTATGTCAATTTGAGATTTTCCATTTTCTTTTCATTTGTTCTTTTCAATGCATATATTCTGGCAGGATCTTTATCCATTTTTTGTACATGGTTACTACTGAAGATGCACTGTGGTTCTAACAGCATTGCACATGTAAATCATTATTCCTACTGACTCCTCTGTAACAGCTTTGGAATAGTTCAAATGCAACACAATTAACTTTTCAGTGAAGAATCTGTCTTGATTTGCAATTTAAAGGAATTTTTTCAGGTTTTTTTGTATGTGTGTTTGTTGAAACTCAATACAGTAGATGAAATGTGGAGGAAAATCTTAATGTGCAGACTTCGCATTATAGAAATGCGTGATTAAATTCTGGTCTAGTTGGAAGAAGAGGCTCTGGATAAATACTGCTTCAGGAGTGTTGAATTGCTAGTGGTTTTTGTAGATAATTGGTAAAGGTGGCTTCCATGCTCACTATGTAATTGCCACTTTCACAATTAATGCAAAGCTGATATTTTCTATTAGTTCTGTGGTTAGGGTGAGAATTTAGTACAAAGAAGCAAACTGTCTATATGTAACATAGGGAAAATCTCCAAAAATACAGGGCTCTTGTCAAAATTCTCAAAGACTGTCATTGGTTTGGCGTTTTCAGCTGGATCTTTGCTATAAAGTCTATTAACCTAACTTTGTTAAAAATTGAAGGCAAAAGCTTAGAAGTAACGTAGGTCCTTACTATGTCTTCAGTAATATTCTTAATAGTTCTTAACTTTTAACTTTATACTGCTAGTAAGTCTTGCATACTTTTGCTTATAAAGGTTGTCAATAAATGCTTCTGGTATGGAGTGATTTTGTCTGTGATATGGTAGAAATTTGAAAGCTAGAGCTTTGCATTGTTACCTACCAAAAATATAAATAATATTTGTATTTTGTAAGAACAGTAGCTTGCTGTTGAGCAAAGCCAAGATGACATTGCTCCCTAAAAGTTAGAAATATGCCTAAAAATATCTCTTTAGGAAGAGGTAGATTTTATCTTATCTATACACTGGTAAAACAGATTATGTTTTCACTTTACCTCTTTATTCAGTCTTGAAAGGTGCGTAATGATGACACAAGGCAAGCGATCTCAGTTCCTGTGTTTTCATGCAGCAGTGTGTGTAGTACCCAGGATCTGGAATCGTAGGATGTCTGTTCAGCCCTGAACTATAACACACACAGGGCATGTATCTCCTGAAATATGTTACCAGCTGCCTGATAAACACATCTCTAAAGGGTATCTGCATTTGTTAATTTGGATGAGTTGGCAGAATGGCATAACCACATGCCTGGTACAGATGCTAAGTTGCAAATTCATGGTCTTACACACAGAAATACTAGAAATCACCAGTGTAAGGGCTGTTATTTCCTACTTTATTGGGATTGATTTGCTTTAACCATGGGGACTTTAGTTGGTTGGTTGGTTTTTTAAGTGGCCCCAAACCATTTTGGTGTAAATTCTCTCATGCCATGATAGCCTGAGGGAGACACTGGAAATGGAAAATTTCAGCCTGAATGGTTCAAATATGACAAAGTTATGAGCAATGGAAAATGAGATCTGTTAATGGGAAATGTTTGTCACCTTTAGTAGGGAAAGAGGCTTGTAATATTGTTTATGATGCAGAAGGAACAGCTTTTAGTCACAGTGTTAACTTTCTCAGGAAATGAAGGGTAATGTAACTGAAATGCTCAGATGGTATTAGTTTATGGCAGTGAATGGTTCTTTCCAGGTGTAATTAATAAAGTAGATTATGGCCTTTGCCATCTGCTTAAGTTATGTTTATGAGAAAAATGCTTTCCTCGCAGTGTAAGGACATGGATAACTGTGTGGTGATAGCTTGTGTTACTGACTACATTCATGCTTAAAATACTTCACTTGAAAAAAAAAACAACAAGGCACCGGCAAACCAGCATAGGTGTATATATGTGCTACATTCACTGGGATGCCTTAATTCTCTGAGGCTACTTAGTGATCCCCATACCTGAGCCCATGGTGGCTTTGTCAGTGCTTCTGTCCTTAGCTTAAAATGTCTGTCTGGGATGGGAAATATGGCTTAGAACATGATACCGAGGAGAAAGGAAGGCAAAAAAGCTGAGGCTCCATCCCTATGGCTCTCTTCCAGTGGCATTGTTGTTTTTAGGACAGGTGTAAGGTGGGCTAAGTCTGTTGTCTAATGCTAGGCGATGTTATGAAGTGCCTAGTGTGAGGTGGGATGCATGTTCTTTGGGCCTTTCTGAATCATGCAGCTGTCACACAGGTCAGTGGTTGCGAGGTCTAGATTCATGACAGTCCTTTCCAATCTGAGGTTCCTGAGATTCCTCCACTACCAATGAGGGTAATGCCAAAGTTGCCATAAATCTGACTTCTAACTACAAACAAGATGCCTGAAGATGTCTGAGTTACTGGAATATAAAGATTACCAGGCATTTTCATTTTCAGGTTGCATTACCCATTTTTCAGGGGAATATAATGGTCTGAAGAACAGCAAGAGGTGTATTTCTCAATCATTTGTCTGTACCATATGACTGACTGATTTAATCCAGTATCTTCTTTCTCTCTGTGCCTGGCAGAATATAACTGGAGACAGTTAAAAGGTGAAATGCACACTAACATATTTGGTGGGGCATTTTTTTCTGACTTTCTATCTGATGTGAGTTGTGAAGGCTATCTTTCATGAGTTAACTTTGTATGTCTTCATTATCCCTATAAAGGGACTAATTGATTTATAACTCTTACTAAATCCTTTGCCTGAATGACTCTTTTCAGTAGTTGAATAGGGTTATTTTTTTCAGTTTTAAATAAAAAGCATATGCCCTCTCCTGCTTTTTATTCTCTTTCTTCTTGCACTGAATGTTGCCTTCCTCCTTCATTATGAGAGAGGATGATTAAACGTACAAGCTCAATACCTTTAATGTCCCTATTACAGATCCCCTCCAGCCCTTCCGCCTGCTTACTTTATAGCTGTTACAAGTTCTGCCATCTCAATATCACTGTGAGTTTTTTGGTAGCTTTTTGTTTGTTTTGGTTTTTTGGGTTTTTTTTTGTTCAGATCTTTAAGGAAAACCCAAATACAATTCCTTTCAATTTCCTCATCTTAACAGCCCTCCTTTGAAAAACTGATCACTCTGTTCTCCATTCCTTCCCTTACCCTATTTCTGAACTGACAGAATACTATCCTATCCAGAAGTTATATTTCTTTATTATCTTCTTATGAAAAAGTTTACCAAGGGCTTTATAGATGTTATACATACTGTCACCTTTTGCTGACTGCTCCTTTCAAAAGGATTTAATTTTCTTTTGGAAAAGCCATCCTATTTACTTTCTATTATGCCTCTCAAGATGTGCAATAATTCTATCTCAGTCATTCCATCATGGATGAACTGGATAGGACTGAGTAAAAGTTCTACTTGCCTAGAATTCGTATGGTCAACATAAAGCTTTTTAGCTGACTGAGCTGCTAACAGGAAAGGAAAAAAATAATGCAATATCTTCATTAACTCAGCTGAAAGTTGGTGTCTTAAGAATGTACAGATTGAGGACTTTCTAATGCTGCTGGCTGTGGCTATTTAATCACCCATTTTTCTTTTTTAGTACCAGGTATTCTGACATATCTTTTTCAGACTGTGCCTCTTTAATCAGAGCTTCTCAGCACTCCTCGTGTGAAGAAAATTACTACAAAGGCATCATCTCACCTCCCTGAAAATATCCTTACTCTCCTTGGTGAAGAGTTTTATATGTTCTACACCACATGCCAGTGTGGTAGACCTCTGAATTCATTGCTCCTTCCACAAATAGAAGTGTGAGAGGATGAAGAAACTAACCTGGGTGATTTGGAAAGCTGCCTACCATCTGGTATGGACATAGCTGGCTCTTGGTTTGATGGTGGCAAGAATCCTTGCCATGCTTGTGCTCGCCTGGGTGTCCTGTGGGGATGCAGCACGTGGGGCTGATGTGCAGCATGTGTTCAAAAAACTATCTGCTTTAAAAATGGCAATTCATGCATTTAAGAAAATGAACTATGTGGTGTGATTGTCTTTAGCAGCAGGGAACTGGGCAAAATTAAGTGACAGATCCTTAATGACCTGTGAAGCAAACTAATGAAAGGGACTGAAAAGTGCACATAAAATGCCATGAGCATTTTATATCCACTTTGCCTTAGTGAAAGACACAGTGAGAATTAGACTGTATTGGTTTAAGTCTGCATAACCATGCAAAAAAGCATATGGGACTGATGATGAATTATAACTTCTGTTCTAAAAATAATTTTTTTAAAAACCTTAGATTACTGAAATATAAACCTTCATGTCATCTGGAAAAAAATATTCTGCTATGTCTCAACATAATGCCTTGCTGAAGGGCTGGAATACTAAATCCTGAATGCCAGTTTCATAATGAACTTCATTATAACTCAGGAATTGCAGAGGTAGCTGGCTTTGCGGAGATAACAGCAGCTACTTTTATTATTTGCAATGACAGACATGGTATGACAAACTGATATTTGAGTTAAGGACCAAAACCTACATTATGTATGGCAATGCAACGGCATTTTCAGGACCAAAGTGATGTTTAACAGGATTTGTACTCATAAAGAATGTCTATGGTTTTGAAAATTCTACCTGTAGTCTATGGTGTAAAACAAATAGAAATTGTTAATCACAGAAATAGATTGTTTTCTGAAGCGGTTACATATTTGTGATAAACAGCACTTGATAATTGCAACTGACAGCATGATTATTTGACAAACAGAAATGATGCAGGTCCTGATTCCCCACTGCTGCAGATCGCTCATGGACATTCAAACCTGTGTAAAATGATGTTCAGTCTGTCAGTAGTGTGCTGCATTCATTTAGCAACTGAATGAGATGACTGAGCTTCTAGGCAAGGAAAAATTGGGGTCATGACAATTTCATAGCTTTTTCCAAGCTGTTTCCAAGTTTAGGTACGTATGCTGGCGGGTCGACATAAAATTAAGCTGGCATAACTCAGGAGCCCTAAATTGAATGCCAGGAAGGGCATGTCAGATAGATTGGCAGACGTAAAATTAGCTCCCAAGATTATTCATGAATTTTACTTTATATAAACATTGGTTTAGAAACAGACCCAGGCATGAGCGAGGACTGCATCTACAGTAGCATTGTGGAGTGCTAGGGACAGGTCTGGGGAGCAAAACAATAACTGTTGAGTACTCAGCACCTACATTATTTGTAGCTCTGTAGGTTTTACTGTGGACAGGCTTTAGTCTGGTCCTGTGGGGTGGCTGCCCTTTGGAATATGGAGTTGGGCAGGTAATTCCTGGAGAGCAGTCTGCTCTTAAAGGCTCCTCTGCCACGCTTTGCTTCTGAAGTGTGATCCCAATCCAAATTACAACACTATAATGCTGTCTCATCTGAATCTACTATTTTAATTGCACAATTAAATGATTCAGTCATTCTGCACTTAATTATTGTGCAATGAGCTGTATAAACCTTTCATTCCTTTCTGTGCAGGCTCCAATATCAATGTGAAAGTTGTGGTAAGTTAGTTCAAATGAACCCTGATCTTTAAAGAAGTAGTAGTTGGTTTTGAATCCTGAAAATACCTTGCTGGAGTATCTGCAAATAGGAACAATCTTAAATCTCAGATATATCACTGTTCTAGCAGGCTGGCTACATTCTGAACATACTGGCTTTTCAATTACCTTCTTGAGGCATGCACAACTTCCCATGCAGCATACAGGAAAACAGGCACCCAGGGCTTGATTCAGTTGTCTATACTGTCATGTGATATGACTGAGATGCTCTAAAGCACAAGAAAAACCTGGTCCTCACAAGAGAGATGGCAGGAGGTGTGGGAGTCCTGTGCTCTTTTGGAGCAGCAGTAGGAAGCAGAGAGTGGTACCACAGAACACCTCAATTCTATTAATACCAGTGTGTCAATCAGTGAGTTTAATATCTACGTTTCATGTTTTGTGGCACCATGCTTATTAGATGTATAAATCCTTATTTGTGTATAACCCTAAAATTCATACTATTAGCTATGCTGAAGACACTGGTGCTCCACTGCGAAATCAGACAGGCACTTATGTCTGACTGTAGCATAGAATAACACTTTGTGATGATGGTTCATCATGCATTCAAATGAGTAGTTAGCAGGGATTTGTCATATTTGTGACTGTTGAAGTGTCTGTTTTTCTTACTCGTTTTTCATCCTCTTTTGGTGACCATCAGCTTATGGTTGGGTTTTTTTGTTTGTTTTGTTGTTGATGTTTGTTAATTTTTTAGGGAAATTTCTTCTCCTCTATTTGTTTTCCCTTCACTAAATTGCTAGTTTACTATCTTACTTCTTCACAGTAGCATTGTGATGTAGCTTGGATATGCTTAAATGGTTCCCTGAAAAGGGATGAAATGTTACGAATGCACCAAAACTCAAGGGTTTGACCACATTTAATATTATTTCCTCTCCAAATATACAGCTGGGACAGAAAGGAGGTGTGTTGACTCTTTCATCAACTGGACAGATCAGAACATGCTTAAATTACTTCCTACAGAAACGATAATACAAATTTTGTTATGAGTAACACATGATAGGCTCAAATCACTAGTCAATCATTGTTGTTAATGACAGAATCAAATAGTGCTGCATGTTTGGAAAGCATCCGCCTGGCATGTTTCATTATCTGAAAAGAGTAAATAGAACGAGACACTTATTTGCAGCATACTTCACTTCCACTTCTATTAGCATATCCTAATAATGGTGACATTAAAAAAATATATTTTTGCAATAATACCATCACGAAGCCATCTAGGCTTCATATGAATAGCAGAGGTCATAATGAATGCTTATTATTATCTGTGGGAATATCATATTTCTTTCAGAGGAGATAAACTGAAATACATTTGTTAAATGTACCATAAAAGCACTATTACCAGGAGTTTTAATTTTCCTGTTGTAACAGCCCAGTTTGATGAATTGTCTTGGTTAGCTCTGGAAAAATTAATATTAAAATTAGGTGGTACTCAAATATAAAAGGATACTGACATGCTCAGGAGTCGTTACAGATTGATTCATATGAGGAATTAGCAGATCTATCAGCTAGGAACAGGTATCACTTGTTTATTTTATTTACCTCACATCTGGGATAATGATAACCAGCTCATTAGTGAGTTTAAAAAGAGCATATCATTGCCAAGAACACGTAATGACCCAGATCTCCTTCTGTTGTATTGTATATCCCGTACATGTGGTATGTTTCTTCAGTTTTCTGCTCATATGAGAGCAGAGCCAGCATCCAGAGTGAGTTCCCTCACATCCTGCAGTGTCCATCATGGGATTAGGCTGCCTGCACACTCAGGCAGGTAGCGAAGAGCCCCGACCCGCTCTGAGCTGCTGAAGAGCACTAAAAACCCAGGCCTGAATCCCTCTCTACTCGAATGTGACTGAGAGCAGACTTGGGAGAGATGCCTTGGCTCCCAGGAGGAGGCGGCAGACAGGGGTCCAAAATGAGACCATCACTGCTGTGAAGCAGCAGGAAACCCAGACTGCAAGGGAATCACTGGAAATGCCTCATCTTTCTGGAAACAAAGGCATAAATCAGGGCAGGAAGAGAAAAGGTGGAGCCTCAGTAGGATTTAAAAAATAGAATCTGCTCCCAAAAACATGTCAGTTTAATATCTATGGGCCAGTGAGAGCTTGAGCCCACATCTGTTCTTCTCCCAAGTGTACTTACAGCTAGAGTACTGTGCAAAACACTGCATAACAACCGCCTCTGCCACCTTTTAAGATAGCAGAGTCTGTGAGTGAGGAATCAGTGCTGTTCATGACATCAGGTAGTCAAGGAGCGCTCACTCTGTGAGACTCTGGAGGGACAGAGTCTTGGCTTTGGTGCTTTATTGCCTTCTGTTACCTCTCAGGCAAGAGGCTGGCTGCTAATGGACCCAGCTGAAGCACCTCTGGGGCATGTATGCAGGCACCTATAGTGTGTTTAGGACCTGCAGGGGGATGCTCAGGGAGCTTCTGTGTCCCTGACCGCTGTGTGAGGCCTTTTTGGTAGCTGTTGAAGACTTGTGCCAAAAGGCTGCTGAAGTCCTGTTTTAGATGTCCAAATCCTTTCTTTGGAGCTGTCCTGTGGTTCTGTCTGAATGATCAGCAATAATAATTGAGGTAACAGAGATAATGATTTTGTGTGGATCACTTCTCAAGATATGCTTTTTTTAGAATGGAGAGAAAATGTATGCTGATGAAAACCAACTTCCTGGTTCAGTTCTGTAAATCAGTGACAACAGAACAGCTAAGGGACATTGCAATAAAATCAGACTGTACATTTTAATATAATTCCTTCTTGCACTCTGTATTATAAATATCAGGCTACTAAAAGATATTCTCCATGTTGTCATGCATTTTAACTCCCTAATTTGGCTGTTCAATTTGAACTCCAAATGCAACAGTCTCTGGATTTTTAAACCTCCTGGCTAATGGAATTGATGGCTTCAGCATTGTCCTATGAGAAAAAGACATGCTACAGGCTGTGCCAAATTAACTTCATTTTTTTTAATTTAAGGGGCCGGCAGTTGCTGCTGGATGAAGACTAGTATGAAATTGGATATCATTGGCTAACAGTAATGATATAATTTCTCATTTTTCTTTATTATGTCTCCTGGGTACAAATTTACCTTCAGAATTCAGCCAAGGGGAAAAATATTGACAATATTAGCATCTGATAGAAAGTGTATTTGTTATTTGCAGATCTTTTTCTTCGTTAGTCATTTTTTTGACTAAGACTTCAAGAAAATTAATAGTTCCTTTTCAATGGCTGCAGAGATTATATTTTATAATTTTCCTTTGAACATTTATAATCTTTTAATAGATGTTTTTTTCCAGACAATGTGACAATAATTGCTAGATTATAAAAAGAGTGATTTGATCGAACTTGAACACTGGCTTGATCCTATTTCCATTGAAGTTAGAGAGACTTCTTTAGTAGGAAGAGAGTTGGAATTTGCTTCATGATTGTTTCTTTTCTCCTGCCAAATCCTCTTTCACTCATCCAAGACAGTGAAGAGTTCTGCTTTCAATCACAGTGCTGTAAATCTGGTCTAACTGCATTGACTCAATGCTCTTGTTTTTGTAGAGATCAGTATAAATGAGAGAAGGATTTATCCCAGTTGCATTCATGCTTCTTGTTAGTGAGGCAATGTACTATATAATTGGCTCTATTAATAAGAATTTCCCAGCATTAACTTCTTTTTCAGTATATGTATGGAAACAGATGGAATATATCTATCTTAGTCTGTAATAGATATGAAAGGTACAGTATCCCAGAAAAAAAAAAGGTTTTATTTGGCTGGAGTTTTCAATCTTTTATCCTGAAATTTAAAAATAGCAACAAATGACATGTATTGTTGTTCATTGCTCTTTTTTTGTCGCTTAACTGTCCTGGATATCATGAAAGCTGACAGAATCATAACTGTTTGAAGGATTGAATCCTAAAATAGAATCATAGAATCATAGAATAGTTAGGGTTGGAAAGAACCTTAAGATCATTTAGTTCCAACCCGCCTGCCATGGGCAGGGACACCTCACACTAAACCATGTCACCCAAAGTAAAAAGCACACAAGGTGCTGTTTATTATGCTATTTATATATGCTTCAGGAGACTGGAGCGTCTCTCATAAGAAAAAAGGCTGAGAGAGCTGGGCTTGTTTAGCCTGGAGAAGAGACAGCTGAGAGGGAGTCTGATCAATGCGTACAAATATCCTAAGGGCGGGTGTCAAGAGGATGAGGGCAGACTCTTTTCAGTGGTGTGCAGCAACAGGATAAGGAGCAACGGATACAACCTGAAAAACTGGAAGTTCAACCTGAATATGAGGAAGAACTTCTTTTCTTTGAGAGTGACTGAGTACTGGAATAGGATGCCCAAAGAGGTTGTGGAATCTCCTTCCTTAGAGATATTCAAGAGCCATCTGAATGGGATCATGTGCAACCTGCTCTAGGTGAACCAGCTTTAGCAGGGCTTTGGACTAGATTACCTCCAGAGGTCCCTTCCAACCCCAGGCATTCTATGATTCTGTAATCAAAAAGTGCCATAGATAGACAATCTAGAAACATGCAATTTGAATCTAAGACAACTTGTGGATAATTAAAGTGAAGAATGTGAAGATAACATGAAAAAAAGGAAAATTCTGACAAAATTTGCATACATATAGTTGCATTGAGGCTGGGATTTTAGCTTGAAAAAGTTGTAGCTGAGATAGTCATAAGAAAAGAGAAAAGGAGAGGGTCTTTTCTAAACAGAGGGGGTGTCTAAATATAAGATCTTGAAAGGAGCCTTTATATTTTTTAACTTTGTGGAAAAATAATTTGAGTGGGTGCTGTGATAATATGGGAGTTCTCAGGCAATCTGAGTTATTACATTTTAGAGCCAAGAATTTACTTGGCATGGATTTTTTATATGACCCTTAACATACTTATTTGTGCTGCAGTTCTTCCAAACAAGAAGGAACCATGCTTATACTGTGCATAGAAATCTGGAATATATTCAAATAATAAAAGACAGAAAAAGATAATTTTGTTCTTGTAAGTTCTGATATGCAAAATAGCTAAAGGTGGCACTGATTTCTGTATTTGGCTCCTCTTTGATATTTTGGCAGATTTCTGTATGTATGTATTTAGCTGTCTGTTTCTCATTTATATACATGTGGTCCAAGAATTCATGCAACATAAATTAAGCACGTATTTCCTGTCAGATACGTTATTTGTGAGGCAAGAGTCATTGCACCTTGTTATTTAGTGATTATAGCACTTTCAGGAAGTTTAAATTATTCATCTTTACAAAAGGAATATAAAATTTAATTCTGATTTGAGCATGCCATTTCAAACCACCTTCATTCTCATTAGGGTTCTGGTAATCTAATGTTAGATTCATTACCATCTAAAATTATTGCAATCTGCTGCCTTTTGTTTTGATTCAAAGTCCATAATTGTGCCACATGATGTCAGTAATTACTGAGACTGCTTTAGGAAGATATGCAAAGATATGGCAAGAAAAGATGATCAAGCCAAGTTTAGATTTGTTATGTGGTTGTACATGTGCGTCAGAAGCTGCATTTTAGTAGTGTATCTGTTTACACTTGATATTGCATAAATTCCAGAAAAGGAGGAATTACGCTAGAATATTAGGAAAACAAACTAAATATAGTCTTGAATCATCCAGTATTGAAAGGAAAGGCCACACAAAGATGAAGCTTCTATTGTATTTTACAATTTTTTACTTCCATTTCTTTTAAAAATAATGTACGCTCTTCTCTTTGTAGAACGAGCTTCTCTTCCATGCAAACAGATTGAAACACCCATAGCTGCTGAAAATGAATAAGTGTTACTGACTTAAAATAATGTTACAGGTTATATATGTTAAAACATTAAATTATTCACCCTTTTGAAATAGTAATCCATTTTATTAATTTTGTCTTCTGTTTGTAAATGAATAAGGCAGTCTTTCCACCTGAAAAGGAAGGATGAAATGAATTTAATTTCTAATCTTTGTTTTCATACACCTTCTTATGAACATTTCACTAATGAAATGAGGTTCTACAAAGAATATGAATGTGAAATACACATCCAGAATAGTTTACTGTAATAGTGTAACATTACTTCAAAATGCGATCCCTCATTAAAAAACTTATATCTTTGAGGAAGCTTCAGTCTACTAATTGGACACAACATTGTGGGTCTCTCTTATTTTTTATAAGGTTAGAAAATGTGGGTATGAGAACCAGCATACGCAGGTGTGATGGCAGATGCTCAATGTGAAGTACTTGAAAGGTCCTAATTTTCATCCTATAAAATTTTATTTATCTTTAGAATTTCAAATCTTGGTGGCCAGAAGCAATTGATTTTGAGAATTTGGTAATTTTCTCACTTTGGATTTTTTTTTTCTTTTTTTTTTTTTTTTCATTGGATTTCTTGTGACCACCTTTCTTTTGGAAGCTTTTATTTTTCTGGAGGCAGGCGAGACTTTTTTGTAGAGTAAATTAAAACAGAAGCACAGATCTTGTGTATTTTATTTTCTGATCCATCAAATTAAAGGACTTTCCATGTTCCATGACTGGAAGTAGAAAGAAGTTGGAGAATCCTGTAAAATGTCAGAGTTCTGAAATACATGTACATTTATGGGAACACATGAAGTTAAGACAGATTAAGGAAAATCAAACTGAAACTTGGCAAAAAAAGCTTTTCCTTTTGGCTTTTGCATGAAGAAACGAAAATGCATCAAGTTTAGTGGCAGCTAACATAGTCCATTTGTGGAAGCAGCTATAAATCAAGTGTTTCTTTATTAGACTGCTGCACACTTGGAATAAGTTAGTTTACTGCAGTGGGCATTATTTTAAATTTGTACTACTGAAAATGAGAGCATGGTGTTTCCTGAAATCACTAGCCAACATTAAGAGGAAAGCCAGAGTTTAGGAAGAAGACAAAAAAAGAAGAGAAGATCATGTTAAAAACAAATGTCAAGAGCTTACAGTAAATAAACTAGGATTGCTACTCATATTTAGTCCTTAGTCTTATTTCATTAGGATTATGTGTTTATGATTACTGTGAATGATATGAAAGAAGGAAAACAGAATCATAGCAGGCTGGAGAGAAGGGTGATGACTGAAGAGTGTTACAAAAGCAAGCTCCCTTTCCAGATTAAAGATGTTTTTGCCAGATGATACAGACAACAGATTGTTGTTGATTACCAGTATAATGAGAGAGGAGTTATTTGGAAATCAGCTTCAGATCATTTGGAGAATTCAGTAAGCAAGGAGATGAAACTAGATTCCCTGAAGGCATTAGGAAACCTGTAATCCCACAGATGAAAAAAGGCTAACAGTAATCCCACTAAGAGTTCTCTAACTGGTTTTATAAGAAGAGGAAAGCAACTAGCGTCTAAATCAGAACCAGATTACAAAACAACAAAAATTAGCTGCATTGAAACAAGGCTGAAAACCTTTTACAGCAAAACTGCTTAACTGGGAGAGAAGTTCTGGTTTTACTGTCTCAGAGGTCCCAGTGTGACTTCGTCATTAGCATTCCACAGTGAAGTATTTGAGTTTCTAGCTAGGTGATTTTGAAGTCCTGATCTCTTCCTCTTCAACTCAAGCAGCAGGTTTTTAGACTTCCTCAAGATAGCTTTCAGAAAAAAAATGCCAAACTGAAAATAAAAACCCCAACACAAACAAAATGAAAACAAAACCAAATGCCCCTCACCCCAAACACTTCCACACCCCCTTCCCTCTGCCCACCCCCTCACCCCTAAAACCAAGCACCTCTCCTCATCAACAAAATACATCAGCAGCCCTAGTGACTTAGTCTGGGGTGTCTGGTATTGGTCAATAGCAGACAGAGGACAGGAGAGTAGAAGGACCATGGATTAGTCTAATACAGCAAATTTAGTACTATAATTGTAGTGCTATCACAGTGCCAGCATGACCTCTTTCTAAACAGAATACTAGATGATCTTTAAGGTCCCTTCCAACTCAAACCATTCTGTGATTCTGTGATTCTTTGTATTCCAAGGTTGATGTATGATGTATGATGTAGCATAGGAAAATCATTACTTCTGTGTTAGGAATTCAGTCTGGCTCATCAGAAAGTGTGTAAAGGTGATACTGATTGCCAAACCACATAGAGGGTGACACCACCCCCCCGCCCCCCCATTTCCTCTGCCTGTCCTTCCTGAAGAGTCTGTATCCTTCCATACCAACATTCCAGTCATAGGAATTCCATTCCTAGTTCACCACGTCTTTGTAATGCCAATAAGATCATAGCCCTGCAGGTGTGCCCATGTTTTAACTCTCCTTGTTTATTCCCCATGCTATGTGCATTTGCATAGAGGCATTTAAGTTAGATCCCTGATGAAGCCAACTTACTGGCTGGAGTGACTGGAATTCCTTTATGCTGCTCTGTTCTCATTGGTTCAAGTATCACAAAGAGAGAGTTTTAAAACATAAACCTAACTTCAATCTGATAGTATTGATATATCTGAAAATACAGGGGGTTTTGAGGGGTGTTTTCAGATTTTGGTTGTTTTTGGTTTTGTGTTTAAATTTCTTATTGTGTGAATGTGAGACAAATCTCCTGACTTCAATAATTTACACACATGAAACTGAAACTTGATCAAGCTCTTCTGATCAAGCAGAATTTAAGGTTCTCATGATCTGAAGTGAGCAAGGCAGCTCTGGGTTTACAGAAGCTGCACTCTGGAAAGCTTTCAGAGAATAAGCTTTGATTTAACCTCTCTGTTGACTTCAGTTGCTAGCTGCTTTTGTGAAATACAAGCATTTCTTAATGTTGTGAATGTATTTTATGTACGCTTGTCAATGTTCAAATAGTACATAATTTCATAACATAGAAAAGAAGCTGCAGTGGAGTTCTCTATATAGTAAAGTTGGCTGTTTAGCCATTTATTTCACCAGGTCAGGATTTTTATTCTAGGGATTTAAATTTAATTGAAGTGCTTTGGTAATCTGTGGTCATTTAAGGTATTTCAGTTGGGTTATTGTGTGTGAAATACAAAAGTGGTTTAGATTGACTGAGGGGCCATAAACCAAAGCAGAAAGGAGAGAGATTTCATTCTTCCATCTTTTCACAAGCCACCAGTACATCAAAATGAGTTTTAGTAAACAATGCCTTATTTTCTTGCCTGTTGAGCAAAGGGTGTTATTTCCTTTCACAGATGTGTGGGAAGAAATTGGGGAAAATGGCTAGTTACACCGTTTGGCTATGACTGAGAAATACCAAATGTCATCGGAGAATTGTTTATGCCAGACTGTTTCCATTTACTATAATAAACTGACAAAAGGTATACTTGTAGTAAATGTTGGTAGATATAACCTAGAATCTTTTGTTTCCTCCAATAAAAGATGAATGTATTCTGATCATTTGAAAAAGAAGGTATATTTTTATGCCCCTCTGTCCTGGAGTGTACTGCTGTCAGAAATAGCCTCCCCGTTAACTTCATACAATTTCAGATCAAGCCTTTCCATTTCTACAGCTCAGCAGCATCCATCCCAGAGAGCCATGCATTTTTAATGCAGTTGGAAAACTTCTTTGAACAAAAGATAACATTGTCTTGTGAGAGAATTTGTGTCTTAACACAGAAATAAGCAGTCAGCAGTCTCCTTTTCTGTGCCATTTCCTCTTACCTGAAGCTGGGTAATCATCTTCGTTTTCTTTCATTTCCTCAGTGAATACAATAATAGTTTCTTCCTTTAAAGAAATCAACTGATCTGTGAATAATCCCATTGATTTAAATTAAAGACTATTGCAGTGTGATTAATAACTGTTAAATTTTACTGTCCTTTTTTGGGAGGTGATTATTCTTCTGATGGAATACTGTGCAAGAGCAGGTTATTTGGGAGAAGTGGCTTATTTTTACGTATTTTAATGTTCCAAATAGATCATATGAAGACACATGAGAAGCTGAGGTCCTATATTCTGTACTCCCAGCAAAACAACCAGTGCAGTTTTGAGGGTTAGAATTTTATTTCATAGATTCATCACCTCGATAATGCGATAACATTTAATATTCTTTAAAGGGCTCTATATACTCTTAATACTTTATTAAAAGATTGTGAAAAATTAGATTCTGGAGGACACTATTTCTAGACAAAAATCTAGCAATGTCTGGAATTGGTGCAAAATAACTGAAGACAACACTGTGTATTGCTAGGCCCATAAGCTGGGGTCACAAGTCCTGTCAACAAACCTGCTCCAGTGTGGGCTCCCCTCTCCATGCAGTCACAGGTCCTGCCATGAGCCTGCTCCAGCACAGGCTTCCCACAGGGTCACAGGCTCCTTCAGGCTCCAGCATAGAGTTCTCCAAGGGCTGCAGGTGGAATCTGCTCCACTGTGAGCAGCCTGCCTCACCATGGTCTGCACCATGGGCTGTCAGGAGATGAATCTCTGCTCTGATGCCTGGAGCAACTGCTCCCCTCCTTCTTTATAGCAGAGTTGTTGCTCTCACATATTCTCACTCCTTTGGCTGCAGTTGCTGTTGCACAGCTTTTTACCCCTGCTTCCTGACTATGTTATCCAGAGGCGCTACCACCATCCCTATGGGCTCATCCCTGGCCAGCGGTGGGTCTATCTGGGAGCTGGGTGGCGTGTCCTTTGTTGTACATAGGGGAGCTTCTAGCAGCTTCTCATAGAAGCCACTACTGTAGCCCCCTGCTACCAAAACCTTGCCACACAAACCCAATACAGATGTCGTGTCAGTTTCAAACAATTTAATGAGCAGGAGGCTCAGCAGCAGCCTGATGTGTCTGGAAAACTTTTGTCAAAGACCCTTTCTGTCTAATCCATGCTGTGTAACTATCTACTGCCTTTGCAAATACAGCACACAGCTTCGTATTTTGATCAGACAGCACAGAGGACTGTGACTTGGGTTTAGTCACCTTTGTTGAGATGTGATATGAAATGAGGCTGTGAATGTGGAACAGCAATCAGTGCCCTGCTCTTGGCACCGGCAGAATGACTTTAGCTCCTGAAGGAATTCCTTTCTGATTTTTTCACAAACCTAGGCTCAGAAGGAGCACCTTATAATGTTTTTGGGTTTGTTTTTTTCTGTGTTTTCTTTTTCCTTTTTTTTGTATATTTACAACAAAATACCTCAGGAATTGTTGAAAAACTTCCCAGTTAATAGTACAGGGAACTCAGCAGTCATGAATGGGAAGGAAAGTGCTTCTGACTCTTCCAAAGGAGACAGACAAAGCATGAAATTTTGAAAGGCATCTAGATCTTTTTCTTAAAACTGATGTTTGAAACTAGAATTTTAGGCTTAAAAGCTTTAATACTCAAAGAATCATAGGAGTCAAAATGCTGAAAATTGGGAAGCCATCAAGTGGGAATTCACAGCTCCAAATTAGCTGCAGGTCAGTCTTTGAATAAATTGGATGAAGTTGGTCCTGCTCATGTGTGTACAGACAGCATTTCATTAGCTCCACTACGTCTCTCAGCCTGTTGTGGGTAAGCTGGCCCTGACCCAAAAGCAAGGTAGCTGTGTTAGCATCATGCTGTGCCTGAGCAAATATTGTCTGCTCCTCAGCAGGGTGCTACAGCCAAGGCAGAGCACTGTGCTAGAGCAGTCCTGTGATTTCTGGGGCTGGGCTGGCTCATGGTCTGCCCACCCACAGCAAGTACGGAGGAGTTGTGCAAACCTCCACTAAGGTATCCGAGGACAGAAATCTGCAAGCTGAGTAGGCAGCTTCCTAAGGCAGCAGTTCTAATCGGTTTTAGACTGACTACTTCCCATGTCCTTCTTTGCCATAACAGCAGGGCCTTCTGTTTGCATCCACACTCACACTTTACCCATCTCTCTCCAGCCTTTGATAGACCATAGGCAGCAATACTGAGCAGCAAAGATCTTGGGGACCGCTTCATATTTCTATCTTCTTGCAACCTGGTCACTGAAGCTGCTTGTTTTAAATGTTGCTTTCAACCTGTGCTAGAATGATCACGACAACAGAGGCCATATTGTTTCAAAATATTGGTTTGAAACCATATTGGTTTCAAAATACCTCCTTCCACCTTATTCTTCTAATTTCCTTTGTTATCATTTCAAGGAGAAAATAATTAGTTGCAGTGAAGAAAAATGAAGCTAAACAGGTATTTTAATGCACACAGAAATGTGAATATTTACTACACGTGGCTGTTCCCTCTCATGCTCTATATATGTTCTGTTTATAATTAAGTTAAAGGCATTTTAATGATTTTTTTTTTTTTTCTGCTTTTCATTTCTTATAGGTTGTAAAATACACACATTGTGGAATTTGTTAAAAATGACAATCTTAACTACTAAACCAGGCCAATGCATTCTTCCCAAATTCAGTTGTTTAACATGGCCTGTAAGAGACTCCAACTGAAGGTTGTCTTTTACTTGTACATGTCAAACATGACAGCAAATAGAAAGTTATGGATGGAAGGTCTGCTAGTGCTGTAAGGTATTGTGTTGAGCATGCTGAAAGAAATTAAACCTTTTAAAGAAAAATACAGGAAATTTAATTTTAAAGGCCTGGTAAAGTTCCCACTAATACCAGCTGGATATCTTTACAATTACTGCGGTGAGAGGTAGTATGGCTCTTTCTAATTATATCTAACTTAAGAATGATTGGACTGGGAAAAGAAATTTCTTCTCCTGGTGTTCTGAAAATTTATACTGCACCAAGAGATCAGGATTGATTAATCTCAGTATCAAGTTCTAATGATAGAGTCTTTTATCAAAGCTGCAAAAGTATTTGATATATGGGGTAATAAAGAGAAAAACAAAGCAAAAATAACAACACAGGACTCCACATCTAATCAGTTTCCTTGCTGTGGTGCTGGCAGGAATTTCAAACAGATTTATGTACTTAAAATGAGAGTTTGAGCCTGTAAGTCCTAAAGGATAAAAATGTCTTCAAGCTGGTTAGTGCACGGGCTAAAAGATCTTTTAATCACAGAAATTTTAAGATACCTAGGTTGGTGATGAAATGTCACATTTCCTAATGACTGCTGTATATATCTGTTCTGCACAGATCAAAGGGGAAAGCTTCTGCTGCTGCTCTTTGCCTGCTGTTCTCATGAATAAACGTACTCTCAGTTAACCATTTTGTTACCTTTTGATAAAAGCCATTTCCACAAAGAAACAAACTAACCTGAATCTGAGAAAGAAAAATATTTAGGAATAAATATCACAGGATGACAGAGTATTTTCTGCCAGCAGGTCATCTTGGGCAGCTGGGACAGACTGTGTTCAAGCTTTAGCTAGGAGCTGAATACTGCTAGCGGAAGGATTAGGTGCAAGATGGATCTGTGCATCTGCACAAATCTTGCACTGAAAAAAGTAGGAACTAATCCAAAAAGCAACACTGCTGTGGAAAATGGGAGTCTTCAGTGTACTGGCACATTCCTCTGTGATCTTGCTTGGTTGACATTGATGGAAATAAATAAAAATATCCTTAACAATGTATTTAACAAATGAACAAATAGTATTTCTCAATGATAAAGGTTTTTTCAGGCATGAGACAACTAGAGATTTGATCCATCCATTTTTAACCAGATAGATAGTCTTGGTTGTTTCACTTGTGTCATATTCTGAGTGTTAAGTAAGTTGACAATGTTGCAGTACAAGCTCAGTAGAAAAGCAAAAGTGTGATTTGGTGTGGTTATGCAACATAAAGGAAAAATGTGCTAAGTTCAGGGTAGTGTCTCTGGGGAAATTTCAGACCTGGGTATTTCTTTTAGCCCTAGCACGACTGCACACAGATGCACCAGAAAACCCCAACTCCCCAAAAAGTCTCGATGCATGGAATAGGATGAATTTTCAGCTATAAAAAGGATTGAGCCCATCCTTTAGTGTCTTTCAATCAGCTGCTACTGTTGTTGCATAACTCAATTGTTCTTTTTTTTTTTTTTGGTAAATTATTCAAATAACAGAAAAATCTCTGCTACTGGGTTTGAGTGATGTAAACAAAAAGTAAAAATAAAATTATGTAGTTTTTTTAAACAAAAAATGTCATAACTTAAAGGCAGTCTTAAATTATTCTTACTAATTTAAATAAGACATACCATAAAAAGATATCCATGCAGACGCTTTGACTTTTTATAAAATTTGATCTAGTGGAATAAGCTGAGCATTACCTTCCTCTGGGTGCTGGTCATTGTTCTTGTAAGATAATTCCCCCAAACCAGGGACACGATTTCAAAGACACATTTGAGCAGACAAAGGTACTTAATGATGGTACTTTATTTTCTATTCAGAAGTGGAATTTTCTGCTTGTAGTTTGGCATGTTCAGAGCTGTCTCTGTAAAGGCCATGCCCAGGCTGTGTAGGGACCAACCTGGGCACCAGAAAGCCAGTGGCAAGCCAGAAACTCGCTATTATGTGTGCTGAGCTTACCCTCACGAACACCCATTTAGGTGGCGGCTGGGCTACGGTACAGACCCTGCTATTGGGCAAGAGCTGTGGGTTCTTCACATTCTCTCCAGGAATCAAGAGCTGAAACCATGGTTTCATTTTTTCGCAGATTCTTTCTTCCCTGTGCTCCCACCCAACCAAAAGCAAAATGTGTTGCTTTGAGCTCATAACTTTGTGAGAGGATTTACAGGATTTTCTTTTGACTAAGTACATTGTAACAGTTGTGCACAGAAGAAACCTTTGGAAGCCAAGGAATAACTGTTATACATGATATTATAAATGATAATGCATATGAATGTTCCTAAAATATAAGCAGGTGCAGAAAAAGACATGAAAAGTCATTTTTTTTTAGGGACTATACCTCTTATTTTGGCATAATTATTTCAGGTAACTTAATTGCTAACAATTAACCAAGCATGATTTTTATCTCTGTGAAGCTGGCAATCTGAATGTGCATTTGTGTCACCTTCCACCGCGCTGCCTTGTCAGGCTAATGGAGATTTGCTTGAAGTGGAGAACCAACTTTTCAGAAAGCTTTACTGACTTTCTCAAATGTTGCATTCATGTTTTCTCATTCCCTTTTCCTTTTTAAAAATGGAAATAAAAATGCAATAAAAATAATTGATTTCTTTTTCCCAGGAAAGACTTAAAATAAGCGGTGTTTAACATACATTCTCTATAAATGTAATGTAATTCTCTTCCATTTGTTCATAAACACAGAAAGAATATTAAAAATGGAAAGTTTCCCTTACACTTTGATTTGTTGTAATCAAACAGTTGTTTTGATTACATTTTGCTTTCTGCTTTGGTTGAAATGAAAATTGATACAAGTGTGTGGCTTGGAGACCTCCTTTTTGGAGCATGTTTATTGCTACCACCATTCTGACAGTTCCTGTCACACAGCAGGAGCTGGCTTCTGGTTTTCAGGAGTTTTTGAAATGAGGCTCTTGGCTGAATGAAAGTTATGTGACAGAATGGTGAAATATCCCGTAAGCTGGAATGTCCCCAGGATCTGCAGCTTCTCAGAGCAGTACATTTTAAACTTTTGTCAAGAATACAAATCTCACAGAGAAGTTGCATGAGGCCCCTATAGGTTTTTTTAAACTCTGATGCTGTAAATTTGTTACTTGGTGTTGCTGGAGTAGCTGTACATCTGCATAGGGTATCCTGGCTTTTAATAAAGAAGCAAAGAACTGTATTATCAATACCTAAAAATATACCACACTAATATAAGTGTGTGTGACCTGAAAGCAGTCTTAAGGGATTAAATAGATTTTGCAGTGAAATGAAAAAAGAGAATCATAGAATATCTTGAGTTGAAAGGGACCCATAAGGAACATTGAGTCCAACTCCCTGCTCCTCACAGCACTACCCAAAACTAAACCATGTGACTAAGAGCATCGTCCAGACAGTTGCAAGAGCTGAACATCAGTCCTACATCAGCATTGCTGAGACAGGGGCTGACATGGGGTCCTGGGCCATGAGCAGGGTGCAGGGAGCCCTGTGGGGCTGGGCAAGGACAGTCAGACCAATAGTGCCTTCAGGACCCTGACAGATCATTTTTAAGTATATGAAGGTTATTACTAGTGGAAAAAAAATCCAATGTGATTTCAGTGTATTGATGTTAAATGGGACTTTGAAATGATCTTGGGAACACCAGTGAGTTTCTTCCTCTTGTTTTAGCAACTATCTTCTGTACCTCTATGCCATGCAGCCTGGCACCAGCACCTCTGCCCATCTGCCATGTTGAGTTAATACACTCCTCTGCTTTGGAGCATCCATGAGGGAGATGACTCAGGCACCCATAGGGTTGAGTTATGGCTCTTTGCTACCTTGTGAAGACAGGGGTTCCTTCCAAGAAATAATTTTTCACGTTTTTTATGCTTCAGGACTTATCTTGGACTTAACAAGGAGCAGTCTGGAATACCATCTTAAAAGCAATTTCTGTGTCTTGAAGCTACAAAAGAGAAATTATAAATCATCATCATCTTTTCAGGTGTAACTACCATTTCCTTTTGTTTGTCTAGTTGCTTTGACAGGCTAATGTGCAAAGGATAGAGCCATGTCCTTTGCTTCTTCCTCGTGCACATTTACTTACAGATGGCTGCATGCTTTGATTTGACATGCATACCTATGCCTCATGTGGAGAAGGTCCTATCTAACCTTATTTTGTTTGCTTTTAATGCACCACACTCTTAACTCTTTTGATATCAAGAAATCACTTTGGAGGTCCAAGTTTAAAACCAAAGTATTTTAATGATCCTGTCATTATAATTTTCCCTCTTTCACATTATAGAATATGAATATATTCCTGGTGGATTCCCTGCAATATTCATGCTGCCATTCTATGCTCATGAAGTATCTGTGACATACAGAAAATGTTAAATTTGGTCGCTTTGGTCTGGAGACTGTTGCATATTATGTAACACCCCAGGGTTTTCTATAAATAACCAGAAATTTGTAACAGTTACTTTGCTATTGTGTGTAATAGTGTTCTTTTGACAATGCATTGAGCTGGAAATCCAAATTTGCAAGCAAATGCTCTGAGTTTTACTTTTGCAAGAACCCGGCTGCATCCTGAGTTTTGTTGAGCAAGGGATGACTAGTTTATTCATTTGCAGTAGGCATTGATTGAAAATATATTTGTTAATTTTTGTGCAGATGATATATATTTCTCTTAGTTTTTTCAATAAAGCATAGGTGTAGGAAGGTGCTGTTTTGTTATGATTTTTATAAACCTGTATTTGTACAGAGAAGTATTGTCTTTCATCAGCTCAACAAATGAGGCTTTTACTCGTGCTTTTCCTTAGACTAGGAGTGGAGTTGGCATTTGATTCATAAGCTTTTGATCCATACTTAATCCTAGGATGGCTTGCATCCAGAGCATACAGAGCGATGGATATTGTGTACCTAATGAAGTAGCTGTTGGTGTACAGCACAGTAGGAGACTCTCTCATGTTCTTAAACAGCAGCAATAGAGAATGTCAGTATTCCTTGGTGGGTCTCTGAAGAGAGAGGTTGAAAGAGATTCTGAGAAGCAGGGCCTCTTCTGTTTGCTCCCTTTTCTTTGCGGTGGGTTTACAGTGAAAGTAAAATTCTGTGGGAGGTTTTTTGGTGCAGCAATTTAGGCTGCACCATCATTTCACAGAAGCATAATCCCATAAATTAGGATGTGGGGGCAGCCTGTATCCTTAACAGAAATACGAGGTTTTAAAAAAAAAAAAAAAAAAAAATCACACAGGAATCTGTTATTACAAACTTGGTGCTCATTTAAGCCACTTAGTATTTTTTATAGTCAAGGTCAATAAAAATCAGATTCCATGGAAAAATAAAGTGCCTGCTTTGAGTCTAGCAGGGGAAGGGACTGAAAATTTTAATTCCCACATTTTCATTAGCTGAGTATTTTTTAGTCAGTGTTGACAGACTCAATGAACACAAATTTCCAGAGGAACGCAGTGCTGTGAATTAAACTCTACTGTAATTTATAAATACAGAAGGCATCTAACACATACTCATGATTTTCATCAAGATCCGAGAGAGATCTTCAGAAGACCCATCCTTAATCTCTGTAGCTGATGTCTGAACATTAGTATTTGAAGAAAAAGAAAGAAAACATTTGCAAAGGATTATATATGAGTTGTGGGACATGGGAGAGCTGCCTGGCTGACAAAAGTACAAAGCCCCATCATTACAAATGGTTCTTGTAGGCACCTGAAAGTCAGCCTCATCTGAAAGCCCAGGAAACTGCACCACCGACTGTCACCGGCTCCCCGGGGCTGGACCAAAAAGCACTGTCTTAGCAGCAGAAAACAAAGCAGTTAAATTATCACCCCTGCTGAAATATGTCAAACTGCTAATGAAAATGGAAACATACCTTTTTTTTTTTGTTTTGACCTCAGGTAACAGGATTTTCACATCACCGTTGTAGACGATTCTCTCGGGTACCTAATTTAGTAAATAGATTAAAAATAAAACACTATTAGAAGGAATTTTTAACATTGTAAAACATGCCTGTCATGCCACTATGGTAGAGAATACGACTTTTTGCATTCAAATCCTAAATCAAATTTAGAAAGTCTGTTGTACTGTTCACTGGCTGTGAGTGAGTGAAGGGGAAATTAACACAGTTTGAAGGGAAACATTTCTAGCTCACACATTTAGTCTTTACTTCACATTAATAGCAGATTCCTACTGACAAATTACCTTAAAAACACATATTTTTGCCTCACCAGTGAATATCAGCTTCTAGGACTTGAAAGCGTGTAGCTTCCTGAATTTCTCTCTTAATGATTGCTATTAGCTGCACTAATGTAATTGGCAAAATAATAATCAATTTTTGTACACACTCTATTATTTTCCAGACAGTAGTTTAATAACAAAAGCAGAGCTGTCATTTCTCCCTGCAGTTACTCACACTGTACAAATTCATCCTGTCAACACATATTTAAAATCTAATTTAAAACAAAAGAATCAACATAGAGTGGATCCTTGTACAATAAGTGAGATAAGTCAATGAGTCAATCCACATTTCCTAAATATGGATATTTTGTTGTGTCCCCTTTAGTTAACTTTCTCTCCCTGAGTGCACATACACAAGCACATACACATATTTTCTAGAAGCTGCCCCCAGGAATGCTTCAGCTCCATCCATTGTAACCATACAGCATAATCAGAGCAAGGATAAAATCACAAGTCTGATCAGTTTGAATTTAAGAAACAAAAGACAAACTATAGGCACTTTTTCAGCATTCTGGTTCCAGATTAGCTTTGAAAACAGAAGTCAGCTGCACATTTGGTACCAGGTAAATGATCCTTTTCCCTCATCCCACCCAAAGGTGGGACAGGCCCATTGAAATGGTCCCTGCATCATGTCACTGAAAGCAACAGTTCCTTTTTTTATTTTGTTTTTCCTTTCTTTCTTCTTCCTTTTTTTTTTTTTAAAAAAAATGCTTCCTTAAATGCAATACTTGGCCCACGGCCCGGGATCTCTTAAAGCAAATGACTCCCGTAGACCTTTGGTGTCATTTTCCTCAAGACGACCTCTGCTTTCATGCCAATCAGTGAATCCATCCTGTTATTAATGCATGGGGCTGAGAGGAATAGGTACTCAAGCCTCACACCTGAAGAGCATCCAGAAAGAGATGTGGTCAGCCTGCTTTTAGCAGTCTCAGCCTTCGCTGTGGCCACCCCTGCTCTAAAACCACAACCATTCAGATACATCATAGGAGACCTTAAGCAGGACCTTAATTCACTTTCACCAGAGAGGCACATTGATTCATTTAGCAGCTTTATTTAACTATCAGTTCATTAACAACGAAAGAGTCAAAGAAAGTAAGAGAGCATGAAGGCAGTCAGATTTATTAATTTAACACTAAACAGATTTATTAATTTAAGAAGGCTGATCACTTTCCTTCATTTTATCTGACACAGCTGGTGCAAGAAGAGTTTTACTTGAGTAAGTTTTCTACTCTATACTGTGCTATTTTAAAAGGATTTCACAATAAAGGAAGCTGAAAGACTGTGCACAGTCTGGAGACTGTATCTGGTGTGACATGAATATAGTATTTTAACCAGATTTAATCTTACCGTATTCCCTCCTCTACAATGACTTTGCAGGAGGAAATCCTACGGAAAGGAAAATCTGTTCATCCCACACCACAAAACACTGAATCGCATTGCAGGCTCCAGCAGCTCTTCCTACATACTAAAATGCTTTCATCAGGGAATTTGGAGGCAGTTAAGTTGGGCGGAGGGGAGAGGAGAAAAAAAATAGCAGGTCTTCTTTGGTCCACTTTTGTGCTCTAAGTTCCAAGTGCTTGAGGGAGTAAGGGCTGTTTGCAGTGGAGAGAGCCACAGCTTTAGAAGCTGCTACCACAAATATAACTGATTCTGTCCCCATCCCCTTTAGCGTCATGACAGCTCACTGTCAAGGCCTTGGAAAGCACTTTTGTTTCAAAATTGGAGAAGCGGAGAAGTTCAGGCTGCAGGGAAGTGAATCTGCCTGGCTTCATATAGAAAATGGCTTTAAGCTTAATCACATACACGTTCTGAGATACATCCACATAGACTCAGGAAACAGCCTTGGAAAGCGCCGCTCTCCATACTTCAGATTCCTTAAAAGCCATGAATTGTAAATCCTGCCCACCCCTCATCGTGTTCCCTGCAGAGATCCCAGTGCCTGATACAAAATGTTATTTAAAAAGCTCCGTTTGAATGGGGTGGGGTTTAGACTGATCTCCATGTGAGCACAGGTGAAAGGAAAAAGTGAAGGAAAAAGAAAAGAAAAACAAAAAAAAAAGGAACGAGAAAAGAAAAAGGAAAAAAGGGAAAAGAGGAAGAGAGGAGAGTGTGAACAAAACTAAAGGGAAGTGCTCTAGGAACATACCTAGAGGACGGTCAGCCAGCTGAAGCCGTCTGGGTGACACATCGGAGCTAAGCTTTGGATGCGGGGACGGATCCTTTACTTACGCACAGAATCCCCTTTTGTTCCACGTATTGAATTTAGAAACGAACAAACAAACAAACAAGCAAACAAACAAATAAACAATGGTTGCTGCCCTCATCCTTCCCCTTCC
>JANHGB010033345.1:0-15995 GCA_026283785.1 Coracopsis vasa
ACAGAGCCTTGGGTGACATGGTTTAGTGTGAGGTGTCCCTGCCCATGGCAGGGGGTTGGAACTGGATGATCTTAAAGGTCCTTTCCAACCCTAACTATTCTATGATTCCATGATTCTAAGAGGAGGAAGAAGAAATGCATCGGTAATGGGATCTCCCGTTGCTGTTTCTCTGCAATTCCATGTTTTCTTGTTGTCAATGCCACTGGTGTATGGTTTTAGTTCAGCTCTGGCTTCCCAGTTGTCAGAATTCAAGTTCTGTGTTAAAGTTCTCTTACTTGAGACTGATGGCTGCAGATGCAGATGTGGTGGTAGCATATTGTTCTCTATAGGCTCATGCTGAGGAGCCTGTGGGTGCATGATCTTCATCTCACAGGTGGATAATATCCAGTGGTGTGCTATGGGCTGTGACAAACATCAGGCACATGTTTGGTCTTAAGCTTTCAAGGAATTCTAAGTATTTTAGGATTGCTCGGTTTGGAAGCATAAATGTGCTCTCTGTTTAAAGCAGATCATAGAACAGTTTGGGTTGGAAGGAACCTTAAAGCTCATCTAGCTCCAACTCTGCTGCCATGGGTAGGGACATCTTCCACTACACCAGATGATGATAATGATGTGTGGTTTCTGTGAGAGTTCTCTGCACCATCTGGAGCTGCTCTTAGGGAAAATCTGACTTGTACAGATGAATTACTTTAATTTTAGACCCCAAAGCTGCTGGTCCTGGTTGTCTCTCATAACTTGAAACAGTTTTTAAGGGATCTTGAAGCTAGGATGTTGAGGTCCTTGAGAATAAGCAGTCATGCTTTACTCTGCAGGAAGCCAGTGGGTGGGAATGGAGAGCAGATCTTGTATGTGGATGCTGTTACCAAGACCTTATTCCTTGCCAATTGAATTGTCTCAGTCTCTCAGGGGTTTAGTTATGTGTGGTATTCAGAACTGCTCAGAACAGCCGATGGCTGTGAAGACAACCAAGGTAGGATAAAGCTCTTGAGAGGTACTGATAGATGCCCCCATGTCCAGTGCATGTTCAAGCCAAGATCCACATTGTGGAGTTAAGATGTTACTTTTGATTAAAGGATGTTGAAGCTTGCTTTTGGCTGGTTTCCTTGTAAGTCTGCTTGGGAATTTGTGGTTTACCATTGGATTCCAGTGAAGAAACCACTGTACCCAGATTGCTTTGTCCAGTTTATGACAAGGGGGAGGAGAGAAGGGAATTTCTCCCTAATTTAGGCATTAACTTTGCCACTCTCGAGTGCCACCACTTGCTTGCGATTTTCACAAGCCCAGAAGGTCAAATTGATCCCATTGTCAGTGGAGATGGTCAAGAGCTCTTTGAGGAATGCATCTCTTACTGAGAACAAGGCATTGTGATTGCAGGTGGCAGGAGATTGTGTGGGAACTTGCTGCAGAAAGCTTTCTGGCTTTCTTCTGCAGAATAGATTGTTTGGAGTGTTTGTTGTTGTGGTTTGATTCAGTCTCTGGGCCATTAGGAGGTTTACCATCCCCCCATGGCTCTTTGAGGAGGGACTTGATCATTTTCCCTCTGATTCAGTCTTAGCATATGTTTGGGAAAGAATTATTGTGTTTTCATTATGTCTAAGTTTGTATTGTGAGGAGGCACCATCCCTATTGCCACCCCCTGCTCAAAGGAGAAGTAGCACTGATGAACTTGTGAGCTCCAACAGAGCTGGATTTGGTTGATGTAAACCCTTAAAGGGTTAGAAAGGCAAGAAATGGGGTAAGTTTGAGTGGAAATAAGCATGAACTTCAATGGCCAAAATGTGGGATTGGAATCCATAAGAGACTTCCGTTCTTTTTCTTTCTGTGCTAACATTTTGACTTCAGGGTTTATACTTTGATGCCTGTTACAGTTTATACTCTGTCAAAAGCTAAACAAGCTAATGAGAGCCACAGGGTCTATTTGAGCCCATAGCAGGATGTATGTCAGAGGAATCTTTGATTTATAGATGAGTGTTCCTTGGAAAAGGAATGTGGTTTTCTAGGTTTAGCCCTGAAGAAATCAAGATGGTGGGAAAGTCCTTGTTGGAGGACTTGCAGATCTCCTGAAGGATATCCACAGTCTATACCTGAGACTGCAGACACAGGTCTGGTATAGAAATAATCCATACATTACACACACACCCTGTCCTCTAAGGAGTGACTAGTGACATTCCTTCACTTGGGAGAAGGAGCTTCCCTAATCTCACTGCAAGTGATGTAGGGAAGAGAAGCATCGATGTCATGTCTCTGGCTTTGAGACAGCTTCCTGCACTAACCCTTAGCTCTTGATTAAATGGTTTGCTCAAGTTCACCTCTCCCTTGCCTGCTATAGGCAGGTTTCAGAGTTTTCTTCCTTTTGAGCACAAAGAACAATGGAGAGGGTAGAGCCAGGCTTTAATTTCTAACTTCTGTGACCGTACAGTGGAGTGCTCTCAGTTTGAACTGGCTGCTTGCAAAAGCAGCTCTATTGACACAGTACTCCTGCAGTACATCTCACTTCTGCCATGTAAGAATTGGGCTCACAGGGGAGCAAGTACAAATCGTGTAATGTCAGACACTGCAACAAGAAGAAAAAGGCTCAGTGGGGTTTCTGTTAGTATAATATTTGCTTCCCCAGAGTAACAGCAGCTTGCTCATGGCTTGAAATGTGTTGCTGCTTCTACAGGGAAAAAAATGCAACTCAAAGCCTGTTAGTACGTGTGTAAACAGCAACTGATGCTGTGTGCTAGAAGAGACACCCCAGATGAAGAATTAAGTTGCAGTGGCATTGAAATGGAAATTTGCCAGTCTTTGGGGAGGTTGTTATCTGTGTAAGCAGTTTGCCTGGATCTGGTCCTTTGAGAGCACTACTTGAAAGGAGGAATTTGGTTTGCAAGCTGCAGCCTTTAGAGAATCCTGAATGCTGGAATTCTGCTGTATAAAAGAGAAAACAAACAGAATCCTCTTCATGGGAAACTCCTGAATGAAAACAAACCTGTTGTGGGAAAACTGAAGTGTAAAGAAGTGCTTCATTTTAAATTGTACAAGTAAATCCATCAGGAGAAATGGGGGTGGGTACTTTTTCCCCAGGACAGGGGATGTTTCACACTTAGTCTGGTAGCTTTAATGGACCCTGGGGCTTTCATGGTCCTTTGATAAAAGTGCTTTGGGTATCAGCATCTCCAAGGAGGAGGACAGAAATAGCTGAGTTATTTTTGAGGAAGCTAAAGCTGAATGCATTAAGCATTGAGCTTAAAGCTTGATGCAGGTAACTGGAGAAGATGGTCTCTGTTCAGGCTTATGCAGGTGGAGGGGTGAGATGGTTCCAGTACAAGCATGTCACATCAAACAAGTGGAAGTCTGATTTGCCTTCTGTGTAAGGAGTCTTACTCTCTGGGTTGTTATGTGCTGCAGTCTCCTGCACTGAGGTTTTCACTCATTTATACCCTGAGACATCTGGATACCTTCTTGCACTGTCACAGGCAATAGCACAAGAAATTCATGAAGTCTCATTCTGCACTTTCTCATCAGTTATTTTTTGATCATACCCCAAAAAATGAAATTGATGAAGATTAATCAAGATTTTACTTGTGCATAATGGCATGTACAAGCGGAATGAACACCCTCCATCACTAGAAGCAGAGCTCCACAATCGTGGATGGCCTCTTCTGCTGGCATTTGCAGCTCACTGCAACTAAAAGACGGGGTGAGAGAGATGGAGTTGTTCAGCCTGGAGAAGAGAAGGCTTCAGGGAGCCCTTACAGCAGCTTTCCTGAACCTAAATGGGATGACAAGAAAACTGAGAGCGGCTTTTTACAAGGACTTGCAGGGATAGGACAAGTTGGAGAATGACTTTAAACTGCCAGAGGGGAGATTGAGATGACGTCTTAGCTCTTTACTGTGAGGGTGCTGAGGCGCTGGCACAGGGTGCCCAGAGCAGCTGTGGCTGCCCCATCCCTGGCAGTGTTCAAGGCCAGGTTGGACAGAGCCTTGAGTGATGTGGTCTAGTGTGAGGTGTCCATGTCTATGGCAGGGGGGTTGGAACTGGATGATCTTAAGGTCCTTTCCAACCCAAACCATTCTGTGATTCTATGATTCTCTGTAGTTAACAGCATGTGAAATGAAGCAAACATAATTGCTCTTCCACCCCTTAACAGATCCAGAGTCCTGGCAGTGGCATTTCTTCACAACACTGAGGAAGGAAAATGAATTATGAAGTTCGTATGGACCATTCATCTTCAAAGGGCCACAGTTACTGTAGGACAAAGGAGGCATTCCTCCCTGGCTAGCTTCTGGTGTCTGAGAAAGGGACCTCACCCTCTCCAGGTATGAACATACTTAAAGGGCTGCTGAAGCAACCACCACCACCATCTCCATCAAGGTAGGTTTTGAATATGGTGTCCTCCATCCAGGAGCAGAGATACATGAAAGCGTGAGCTGAAATTGCTCTACAGAGCTTGGTAGTCCCAGTCTATACATCTACTGAGCAAGTAGTGTAGCACAGTAGAGATAGTTTAGTATGACAAACAGTGGTGCTAAGAACCCAGCAACCACACCATACGTATTTCAGGGTGGTTTACTTGGGACTAGTTTTACTTTAGTCTCCCACAGGTTGAATAAGAACTAGAGTTTGGATACACTGGGTGCACCTTCTGTTTCATTTCATCCAAAAGCAGCCCAGTTCATAAGCACCAAGACTGCTGTGAATGAAAGCATAAGACGTGCAGACAACCGGAGGGATTCACATCAAAACCAGATTGCTAAACCAAACTAAAACGCTAGTGCAGATGTACCCTGTGCCAGCTGGCTTGCTTTTTCATTGGGGCTGATCACTGAACACCCAGATGTGAGGCGATGACAGAAGCATGGCCAAGAAAGATGTTTATAGCAGGGTTGGAATGGGTGGTATTCCCGCTTCTGCATCGACAGAGGGAAGGTGGCTGAGTCTGTGCATTGAATAATACTTCCAGGTGTACCATGCAAATGGAAATCTGCCCTGAATTTACTCCTCATGCAAGCCCATAACCATAAATAAATGAAGGTAATTGTAGCAGCTGTTGAGCAGGGAGCTGCAGAGCCTGCCAAGCAGCGACGCAGCGTGCAGCGAGTGCTGCCGCTGGCGAAGGGATAGCTACAACTGGTTTCTCCTTTATTCCTCAGTCACAGCCAAGGGACAGAGATGGTGCTCACAATGTACACTACTACTGGGGGGGGATAAATCCTGGTCGTGTTCAAAGGATGCAAAGCAGAATACATAAGAAGAAATAACAGAAAGAGCTACTTTAACAGAGTCTTTGGGTTTCTTATGCTAAAGCAATATGCCCTGTCCTGCAGCTCTTGGTCTCCTTGCTAACTATCACAAGGACAAGACTGGGCCTCAGGATGCAATTAAATACAAACTCTTAAACCCATTTTTGTGGAGGACACTAAGAGGAATGGTTAATAACACAGTAATGCAACATGAATGATGCAAGTAACCCAGCTATTTAACTGCCTGATCATAACTCGCTGTGGCATGAATCCACTGCTGAATGCCTGGATTCTCTCCTGCCAGCAACTCCATGTAATAGTTATCCTTGACCTCCTCATATCAAAATGCTTGCTGGTTTACTGACTTCCACTTCAAAGCTCTCAAAGATAAAATTCCTTCCCAAAGAAGCTAGCAGGAATATTTTCACTTATGGGAATACTTCACTCAGTAAGTGACAATTTAGTTACACTGATGTAACAGCAGTATTGCCTGAACCAAGGTGCCGAAGGGGATCAACTCACAAGGCCATTGCCTGCTTTGTGTCTTTGGATTGCAAAAAGAAAGTCCACTTTTCCCATGCAAAAGGCTTCTCTGTAACATTTGTTGTCACCTACAGGATTTCCAAGTAGCAGTGTCTAAAACTGGGCTCTCACAGGACACTGCTTTCCACAATAACCTCATTAAAGCAGAATTCCATGCTCATTTGTAAGTCTCTCCTGATGGTCACTAATATTCCAACTACAGCTGATGTGTCTGCAGCCACTGAGTTCTTGCTCTCTCAAACACACTCTAACATCTGGAAGAATGCACTTTTGCTTGCTTATAATCATAGAATAGTTAGGGTTGGAAAGGACCTTAAGATCATCCAGTTCCAACCCCCCTGCCATCAATGACCACAATCCAGGTCTTACAGTATCTGAATAACAAAATTGATCCGCACCTTACAACCTTATGGAGCTGAGATAGAGTGACTGTTCTTCACAACCAGGTACTGTTTGCAACACCCAAGCATCATGCCAGTGAATTCTTCTCTCATTCAGTTCGCTGGCAAACCAACTGACACTGGCAAAACACAGCTTTCCATGCCAATCTTCAACATATGTATGAGAACTAGTAGAATCAATTTTATCATTCAGCTCTGGCTACTATTCCAGCATATTTTACTGAATCCAACACCATTGACAGCCAGATCCCAAATTGCAAGTCTTGTGCATAAAGGAATAATTTTAGAGCACTCTTCCTCTAATAAGTTGAGTCCTCTCAACTCCCATTAGAGCCAAATGGAGCTGAAAGAGCTCCCTAAAACCCCAAAATATTCAAATGAAAGATCATTATTCCCAATGTTCTGAGTAAAACAGAAATTCACTCATTCATAGAGGGTGGCTCAATGAAATGCTCACAAAACACAACCCTTCTTGGTACTCTTGATGCCATTCATCTCCATTCAGCTTTTTACCTATTTTACAACAAGGAAACTAAAAAACCCACAAAAAATCTTTTCCCTTCCACTTTTAGATGAGGATTGCATGTCATCTCCTAGCTTGACAGTCTGAAGGCAAGCCAAATCAGCAAGAACATTCATCATTCACAACCACTGATGGCAACCAGCCTTGCAAACATGAAAAGTCAAAGAGGAGACAAGGGGTTTAACTATGGCATTTGAAGATCCTACCCCACGCAGTGTGGCACTCAGTAAAAATCATGTTGCTGAGATGCAAACACAAAGGAAAAGAACTGGCTGTCAGTTTGTGTCAATGTGTTAGGAGATCAGACTCACGGGAATCCTTCCAGTCATGGAAAACATTAATCCTCTTAAAACATACATATGTATCATTCCAATCAACTGAATATGTAAGTAGGCAAGACAAAGTCTTTAGCAGGTACATACAGGTGACCTGAGACCCTCTACATTTGTCTAGGATTGGCTGTGGCTTCAGCCATAAGACCTAACACTGGCTCAGGATGCTCCATCTTGGAACAGTTGGATTTGATGATCATAAGGGGTTTTTTCAACCTAGTTGATTCTATGATTTGTATTTAAAGGCTTAGTCTCCTCCTAGCCATCTGGGCAGCTGTACTGAAATATGCCGGCTACTCTTGTTTTGGGAAAGAGCCCAGTAGATTACAACAGCAACAAAATCAAATTACCCCTTCTGTACATCCACTTCACAGCATATCCATAGTGCCCTTGAGCAGGCCCCGTTAACATAAGAAATACTAACCCAAAGCAGCTTTCTTCTCTGGTTTTCAGATTTCATTACCCTTTGGGAAAAAAGGAAAGTCTTGCTCAGGACTCAGTATGTCACTTTGCTTCACACTTGTTGGGACACAGCTGTCTACAGCACTAGGAGGAACACATTTTAGCTGTTACTGAGCTAAGCAATATTAACTGTAGACTCTTAACCCATAAAAACAGAACAAAGGTATAAGATATTCTCAGAAGCAAGATACTATTCCCCAAACATACCCCTTTACCATCTGTTTCTGACCACAGGGCCAGCTCCTCTTCCTCTCCCTTTCTCCCTCCTCCTTTCCCTTCCTTTCCGCTCCACATACTGCAGGTATCAGCGACCAGCCAGAGTCCCATTTGGGTGGAAACAAGGCTAAAACAACATTAAGGTAACAGGTCAGAAATGCCAAAGCAACCAAGCAGAAGGTAAATAGGAGCTGTCTGCTGGCTTCTGAAACTGTTCAGCAGCTCAGCTGAACCCAGAGAAGTCACACTTTACATACAAACACATATACTTTTACTGGTCTAGACTGAGAAGACTTCAGTCACATCCTGCTGCAACAGATCAGACAAGTCCAAGAGTCCTATCAATACCCAACTGCTACAACAAAGCATCCTCAGCATCTCTCAAGTATTGAAGATTCATTTTTTACTCAAACCAGAATGCATGTTTTTGGTACTGCTGACAGTCTCTGGATAGATGTGGGAGATGAGATTCTGGTGTTCTCAGAGTAAAGAATACATGGGTCAGGCCAAAATCCATCCTGCATGAACACAACCCAACTGTAACCACCCCTCATCCAATAACTCCAAGAACAGAGTAAGCGAACTACACCCAGCTGGTTTTATTAAGGGAAGTTGATTTATCTGTTGAATACTATCTAATAAAGAAGTTAAACCCCAGGGAATAACTGGGCACAAATGCAATAAAAATCTAAATACTGCTGATATTTCTTAAGTCTATTTACAGACCAAGGCATTTTGCATTGTTTGTGATCCTGGGAAGGGAGGAGCAGCAGAGTGTTCCTGTAAGCCCTTCTGGACTTAGCGTGATGCTAACTGCTATTTTTAAGGGACTGAACTTAATGCCCATTTCATTTTTGTATTCTTCATTAAAGACTAAATTATGTTTTAAATTAGCTTAAAAAATGATGAAATAAATCTGTTTCAGTTGTTCTTGCTTTTCAGATTATCAGAAACCATTCTACCCAGAAAATTCTTCTGCATCTATGCAATGAAATGGGCTCATGGAAAGCCCTTGCTTGAAAGACATCAGCTCTTCAGGGGACAAGGGGAGACACATGGCATTTATACTCTAATCCTGAATAGCTGTTGACTCGCAGCCCATCCTCAGTGCCATCACAAAGTGCCAGGCTGGACAGAAGTGGATAGAAACCGGATGACCTGCGTTTCAGTTGTGAAGCATTCCCATGCAGAAGAGGGACAACCTTTTCAGCAGAGCACAACTCGTGCTGGTAACAAGAAACCAGTCTGCAGTGCTGTAGCATACAGACACGTTCAACGCTATACCAGAAATCCCAGTATGGATCAAATGAAGGTGCTCCAGAGCTTCATCAGTTAACAAATAACCATCCAGATTTACAGTCCAAGTCTCGTCTTCCTCTTTCCCACAAAGCTGTTATACAAAGCAACTTTAGATAGCACAGTGTTTGCAGAATTGAGTCTCACAGCCTGACTTTAACCAGGAACACAAATCCTACTGTTTACATTTAGATCTCTGAAGATGCTTCCCTGCAATGATGATGCCCAAGCTGCATGACTCATTCCTTATCAAAGCAGACAAATGTGAATACCCTGGGGAGGATCAAGGAGATAACAGTCATTAAGCAGACAACTACCAAGAGTGGGAGACCAAATGAATGCCACCATGAGAATGGGAATTACCCTTCCTTTTGTTGGTTTTTCTATCACTCCTGCTCAGCCTCCATCAAAATGACTTTGATGATGTTATTAGAAAACACAGATTCTTATAGAAAATGGGCTCGGAATGTCTCAAGGCAGCTATTCCAGCTCCTGTAGCAAAGGCCAAATTAGCTGGTTGCAAAATGGCTGCTTCTACAACTAATAAAGGTGACTGTGGCGTTGATGCAACAAGCAGCAGTTCTGGAAAAGCTTCCAAGCCACTCATGTTTCATTTAGGAATCTGGACCGCGAGTCTGACATTTGATTACATCTGAATTTCCACATTAAGCAATCTAAAGAGCATTAAATTAATAACACCAATATCTCTCGCCAGTGACACAGCTCCCAGTGCCTCCCTGGGCGTTGTTTGGCACCAGCAGTGAACAGAAGCCCTGATAAATCTCAGAGTCAACTCTCTCCAGACTAAATGCAGGTGCTTTTAGCATCTTGCTTTCAGAGCCTGCACAAGCCCAGTGTGCATCACAGATGAGTCCTGTTTCTCTGCAGCTCTTTGGAAGTAAGTCAGCTCACTGCTCACTGCAGAAGCGAAGGTGTTCACCTGCAGCTCCTGCTTCCTCACACCTGGAATTTTGCATTTATTCCATATGCACCTATTTGAAAATGAGTGCAAGTGCTCACAAGAGCAATATCAGGCAGCAGATGTCCAAGCATCTCAAATGACACTGTGCCCAAGCCAGGGCTGGGGAAGCCAACAGATGTAGGTGTTCCTACTCCTCTGTGCTGCCAAGACTGCCCCATTAAGGCAACCAGACTGAAGGCCATCAGTGCAACAGCTAAAGCTTAATGTCCAAATGCATCTCTGCTCTAAATGCCTCTCACCAGCTGCTTACTACTTATCCCCTGATGGTGTCTGGGCACTTTCCCTCCCAAAAAGCAATCAACCTCTTCCAATGTGGAGTTAAAGGCCAAGTCTGTTCCTTCCTGAACATATGAGGCACATGGAAAGGTCACAGAGAGCCAAAAAGAACCGCTCAACAACTCAGTTTTCCATGCTGGGCTGGGAAGGGCCCTACCACAACCAAAGCTGACATTTTGCTTTTGTCATCAGGAAAGCTTTCCTGTAGCACAGAAGTAGCATTAATGCCATCCTCATCCGCCCTTGCATCTGCCAAAAGACATCAGACCAAATTCCTCACTCCTGGAAGCTGGGTTCGGCTCCATGGATTCAGTGGAGAATGTAACCCAAGGCAGGGCTTTTCATGATCCTACCACTGTTTCTGCAAATGTGCTGCCTGACTTGCACCCAGAGGATGGGTGAGGAAGAGATAAGCCATGTTTTATCAGCAGAGAGGCTTCTTCAGAATCACAAAGGGATTTTATTTATGGTTGGATTCGATCATCTTAAAAGGTCTTTTCCAACCTAAATGATTTTATGATCCTATTTTTAAGGGAACTTAGAGATTTCACTCTGCTTTTGTAGCTCCCCTGCTGGACTCCCTGCCTCTGTGTGGAAAAATACCTGGGCATAGGCTCAATTCAAACATCAGCATTTGAGTTTGGTGCATATTTCAGGGAGGGACTTCCCTAAAAACATTCATTCCTGAGTTAAGGAACAGCCACTGCCAGCACAGGAATGCACAAACGTGCCCCAGGAGCATTAGCACCAATACACAACTTTGGTTACTCTGCACTCAAACACACACTTCACCTGTTTCATTCCTACTAGTGCAAGCATCCAGGCTAACCCTGGGTGCTAAAAAGAGCTATTCCAAGTATGAGGTGGTGCTTGATGTCCAAATAGAAGCAGCTCTTACATTTTCAGTGGCGTTGCTAAGATATCTATAAGCTATTAACAGGGACAAAAGAAAAACTAACTTATGTTTATGATCCCTGTTGACATTTTGCCCCTTGCCCACTCAGCATAGCTTTTTCCCATCTACCAAAAGAATGCTACTCAGCTTCCAGCCTACCAGAGGTGTGCTTGCATTTTGTTTAGGAATCACAAAGGAGGAGGATTGGGTTTTTATCCTAGTAGTACACTGGGACTCGAGCAACCTCCACTCGCTCCCTACTCTGACAGGGATCTCCTTTAAGACATTTGGCCAACTGCTTTATTTCTCCACACTACTGAAACCAGCGCTACTGTTCTGTTATCCCGTGTGAATAGTGACACCCCATCTGAAACAGAGAGATACCATTTCTATTTTGCTACTCATCGCCTTGCCTTTTATATCACAGTCTCTGCAGAACTGGGACTTCTCCCCACTATGGGTTTATACAACACAATGGGGCTCTGGTACAGCTCAAACCCTCTAGACACTACTGGAATACTCATATTCAACTATTACCCCGAGAAGCCAAAATTACTGGGGGAAGGTAAACTGTGAAATGAGGCCTTGTACTGACAAAACTCTTCCTGCTCTCAAGATGTCAGGATTCAGCCATAAAGAAGGCAGGGATGACTTTAACAACCAAGCTGGTAATGCCTCCTCAGTAACACATGTAGAGGTGGAGCCCACTCTGGCAATACATCTGTGAGAAAAGAGAGATCTAAACCCCATCTGACTGACAAACTCAGGTTTTTCATTATTCAAAACAGAGGACTCCATACAGAGGCAACTGCAAAGGCCAGAGCTTAATTTATCCTACATTAACATTCAAATTGTTCAGAGCTAGATATTACTGATTTAACTCCACTCTATGACATATCATAGCCTGTGATTTAATTGGCCGATTACTTATCCCTGTTGAGAAACTGGTCAGAATGCTGTGTCTCAGACTTGGTGGTTGTGGTAAGGGCTAAAATGTGCAAGTCTGAATCAGAGCGTTTTATCAATCATTTGCAAAGCAGACAGCTGTAATGGGTTGGAATGATGAATGTATTGGCATTTCTTATTTGTCACAAACTAATACAAAGCCCTATTAAAGTTATGTAAATTCTTTGTCCAGCATAAATAAATGATGCTCCAGGGGGAATAAAACACATAAATTATCTAGGTAGTTGTTTTTCCTGGCTAATACTTTACACACAGAGTACAGAGATTTATTTTTGTAAATGCCCAACTACTTCCCAGATTTTTCCCAATGTGCCTGGGAAAAATCAGATCTCCCTTAGACATTGCAGTCAAGCCATGGACAAGATGCTGCCATCCGCAGCACACAATGAACTCTTGGTCCATCATCATTCTCTTGGTCCTCGCCAACTGGGGGCAAGTTTATTGATGTCTGCATGAACAGCCCCAAGGATGACTGGTAAACAGAGAAAATGGGGATTTTCCAAGGAAGAAAAGCATGTCTCAGTTTTGATGCCATCTCCTATTAGTCCTACATTCATGAGATGCAGTTCAGATCAAGGTTATCGCACAAGTGCTGAAAAGCCTCATAGGGGACTACTGTGCAGGAGTGACAAGAACACCAACAGAAAGAACACAGGAGTATACATATCCACACATGAACAGCCATGTGCTTCAACATGCCCTCTTGAGCAATATATTCACCCTATATGTGCTGATGCTATTTGTGGCAAAACATCATTTGCTTCATCCACTTCAAAACCTTTTGTTCTCATTTCTGTGCACATTCAATATATCTTCTTAGCAGGAATGAGGACACTTCCATCTTTTACATGGCACATTACAATGGCTGAGCATTTCAAGCCCTATTAGGAGTTCACTGCTCATAGAGCTTCAGGGTAAGTGCCACAACTGACTACTTTCTGCAGAACAAGATGAGGCCTCTGCTCTTCATGCTGCAGAAAGCGAGCAGGGGACAGTGGATTCCTAATGCGCAGGCAACGCCAAGCTAGTGTAAGATTAACCTTTGTTCCTTCCTTTTTCTGTTGCCTTCTGATGGTGATGCCTTATCTCATTTGTGGTGCCTGAATAGGAAAGCATTATCCTTTCTAAATCCAAAAGGAAAGATCAGCAAGCACAAGCAGCTTTGTTTCTTTATCACTGAAGGGAAATAGCCCACACTTTGGGATTCAGTGCTCACAATAACTTACATCAGTTCCTGGGAGAGCAAAGAGGGAGAACTGGGGCTGCGATTTACCTTATCATTTGGCATAGCTGCATGCATTTTCATTACAGGCAACATAAAATGAGAACCCTTAATATTCTGGGGATCCACAATGTAAACCTAGATATCATCAATGCTCAGCTTCATTCTGCAGCATGTGATATTTAGGAACTTGGGTGAAAGAGATGATACCATTCAAAATTATTATGGACAGGAGATATCCCAAGGAAAAGTGATAAAGAAGGAAAGCTTTACAGTGAAGGAGCCCAAAAGACACGAGGTCTTCTAGACAGATATGTTTGCTCAGTGCATGGAGAGAGAATGCCTGAAAAGATCATACGTTAGTAGTGATCCTGCTCGGCTGCCTCACTATCTGTATGCGCTCTTCTTATCTATGTAAGAAGTCATCCAACAGCTAAAATAGAATGCTTCAGCAATGGTGTTCAAGGCCTTTCAACTTTGCATAGGTAAAATGCTATAGCCCCACTGTGCTGGCATCCAGGAACGATCACTGAGCCACATGGGTTCAAATAAACTGGGGTTGTGGTAGTTTTCCTTCTCGGAAGGAGGGAATCCTATTTAAAGTCCATTCAAGAGAGGATCTCCATGGGCGCTGGAGCAGGCTTTTAATCACAAAACACACCTTGAAACACAAAAGAATAAATGGCAAGTGTTGTGCTTATGGGATTTCCACCTTATCAAACTATTAAGGTGAAGTGGTGTCTAGGGAGGAGGCAGCTGGAAATTGCATACTGCCAGTGCTTTTAAAAGCTTCTGCTACTACTGTGCAGGGGATGAATCCTATTACACTAGATAGTATTCTTGCATTGAAATGAAAGCAGGAAGAAAACTACTGCGAGGAATCAATTAGCTGAATGGAAGGTTCTCTCTTTTCTTCTCAATCATGTTCCAATTTGGTGTTTTCTGAAAGTTCTTCCTGTTTCTTTCTTTCTATTATCGTCAAGTGCCTGAAATTCTCTTTGACAGAAGGCAGCTGCATCCTCCTCAACTTGACAAGCCCTGGAAAAATGCATCTGACAACTGAACTCTGGAAAGATACATGCGTAGCATAAAAGGAATCAGTGCAGCAAGGTACGAGCTCTTGCTCAGCTGCTGCCTTCTGACACTCTGATGACTGCTTGGAAGGTGATTTAGCCTGTGGGCACGTCAGAGAGGGCTCCAGTCTTGTCAGGTCTCCTAAACAAAGCAGGACTGGAACTGGTCAGGACTTGGACGGAAAGCTAGGTTGCAGAAGATAGTATTGGGGATTCAATAGATGGCAGACCTACCTCAGAGGCAGGACTGAGCAGGCAAACAAGGGTGATACCAAGGGCCAGAGGTACCATCTTTTAGAGGAGGTGCAAAAATCAGGCATAGGCTGAAAAAAACCCTGAAGTAATCTTGGAAGATCATGACCAAGTATTAATTCTTCACTGAGAAACGACGCTGTGCCAGCCTGCAGACATCCTCTTGCTGTTTCCAATGGATACTCTTGTGAAACCCTGACATGAGCTTTAAAGTCTCCACCTCCCACTCCAGAGATGGCTTAGTGAAAAGTGATTTAGTACATGTGTGTATGTGATCAGAATTCCACTGTACAAGGCACGGAATACAGTGTCAGATGGGCAGCAGATGTCACGAGAGGTACACCAAAGGATGGATGTTTTAACTTGTAGTGTTGAATCATTCTCACATCTCACAGCTAGGAGATGATTAAGCTGTGACTTTGACCATGTAATCAGAGGGGAGAGAGGTAGAAGAATTTCACTTACATCCCTGTAAGATTTATCCTATTCTTGGGTCTGTGTAAAACGTGTGCACTCCTGAAGAGGTGGGAGACAGAAAGCTTCACCTTCTGCTATGCCACGCACAGCCTGGCTAGACAGCAGAGTTCAACCAGTGTCAGTCATGAGCTGTCTGGACCAACAGCAATGCTCCATGCCCAATCTTTAATGCAGGAAGCAAAGTTACATCACAGATCATGCCTCTCTAATTATTCTGTCTTCACTGGCCAGACATAATGCATTATATCAAGCCTTTAAGGTACCTGTCTTTGTGGACAATATATTACTTTTAATAGTCTTCTCCTAAACACGAACAGTCTTTGAGCTGCTGTCCAACAGAACATACAGCTGGATGCTTTCCATATGTCAAACTCAACGCAACATTAATAGTTCTAGATCAAGGCCTTCTGATGTGTTTACTGGTGTCTAGGATGTCTGCCTCCCTCCTTCTCCCATCAGAGCATTGTAGGGACTTAATCCTTTCAGCTCCAGCTCAGAGAGTCTGGAAATCCTACAAGCTAGGAGGACCTTTTACTTTGCCAGCATGCAACACATCAAACAAGCATCTCTTTCTTTATGGATCTACCATGCAATGTCAACCTCATCTCAAACCATTTTTTTTTTCCCCTCTGATACAAGAAAAAAAACAAAACCCTATGTCTTGATGTACACAGGCTCACAGAATGCTTTGGGTTGGAAAGGACCTTAAGATCATCCAGTTCCAACCCCCCTGCCACACTGTGCCACCTCACACTAGACCGTATCACTCAAGGCTCTGTCCAACCTGGCCTTGAACACTGCCAGGAATGGGGCAGCCACAGCTTCTCTGGGCACCCTGTGCCAGCGCCTCAGC
>JANHGB010033357.1:0-10105 GCA_026283785.1 Coracopsis vasa
TCCTTATCCACCCAAGGAGGTCTCCTGGCCCTCGTGCTGCACTTCCTTCTAGTTGGGATGCAACACTCCTGAGCTTGTAGTAGATGATCCTTGAATATCAACCAACAGTCTTGGGCCCCCCTGCCCTCTAGGGCTATATCCCATGGAACCTTAATAAGCAGGTTCCCGAAGAGGCCAAAGTCTGTTCTCTTGAAGTCCAGGGCAGTGAGCTTGCTGCACGCTCTTCTCACTGGAAGCCACAGACTAAGCTAAACCTTAGTGGTACCCACATGGAGATACAAGTCATATTGCATTAGACAATATGAAATGAAATTAGAGAGGCCACATCCAACATGTAGATTGTGTCCTTGCAGGCCAAATGCTGTATGCATGATTAACTATCAGCCTTCCATGGGAATACAATGAGCATACTTGTATACTCTACTCAGTGTGTATATATATATATATATACACACATACACAGACTGCCTCTGCAAATCTATTTTTTTACCTTGTAAAACAGAGATATGCTACATTTCAATTAAATTATAGATGCAGTTTGACTCCCATTGACATTACTTTTGCATAGACTGATCCACAGCAAGGAAGGCAGTACCAGCTCACAAGGAGCAGGAGCTACCCTACAAGTCCCTGCTCTGGGGCTCTGTTGGCAGTTATGCATTGGTGTGCAATCAACATGCCTTCAATATGATCAAACTACATGATGGCCTTAGCAAGGATTAATTATAGCAACAAGGAATAAAGATACCTTTCCAAAGGTCCTGCTGTGTTAACTATCTAGAGAGTCACGTTGCCATTGATTCTTATAGAAGAGATGCGGATGAGACCTTAGTAACGAAACTGGGAGTCAAAGGAATGCAAAGGGAAAAAGCTGCCACAGAAAAATGCGTCAAAGGGATCTGGTTCATGAGGCAAACTGGACAAGGAAGAATTTGTGGTAAACCTCTACTGGCCTTCACATTTGAGGCACTCAAGATTAAGAATGTAAAGGTGCTAATGACATGCAAATTTTTGGAAACACCTTTTGGTTTTATAGACAGCACAATACTTAAAAACAAAGCATAGATTTCTTTATAAGATTTCTATGATATAGGGTATGAGCAAAGGTCTTGCCTAAGAACTAACGAACATCTTAGAGAAAACTAATTCACATTTGTAAGAGAGTCTGAAGACATGGTATCCATATTTACCTTATTAGCATCAAGCAGCTGAAACTACCATGAAAGCTGCAATGCCAAAGTATCATGAATTTGTACCATTCAGAAGTGTTTCTACTGCACAGCTGAGGACTTAATAGACGGAGCATCAGAAGGAGATTGTTCTGCTTCCTAATTAGTCAAGCAACACAGTGCTCCTTATTGTCTGTAACAATGCTTTGGGAAATGGCTCCTCTGTATGTTAGGTAGCACAACCTATGGAAGGCCAAATGCAGTTATCACCACAGGATGAACCTGCTTTGGTTTTCACCTGAACTACTTCTTCTGCTCTTGTTTACCATCTACCTCCATTTCCTACACATCTCACTCCCTGTTGGTCCGTCCTCCCACCCCAAGTTCAAATAGGGACGAGAACTCGCAAAACTGCAACTCAAATGCTCACCACTAATTGAGCAGCATCAGGAACCCTTTTAATTCATCAGCCCCTTGCATTTTGTGATCATTTATACTGCTGGATGAGTTTTGATTATATCTCAGCAAATGTCAGACAAAAAATAATTAACCATAAGTGCATTCATTACAGGCAGGCACCCATAAACTGCAATATGAACATCAACTGTGCTTCCTTAAGTGACAAGGAGTCCCTCAAGGCTCAATTTCTTGCCACTTTTTGCTCCATTTCAGATGCTAGCAGTCCTGCTCTTTGTAAATGGGTAATAACTACTGATAACAATTTACAAGCAGCAATTAAGAGTTTTAAACTGATACCACTGACTTCTCTCAAAACTGGGACCAAGTTTTACTTATTTTCCCAACTTCATAGACAATTATCGCAGTGTGTTCCATTTCCTACATAATTTACTTCACTAAATCACTATTATTTACAACATACACACAGCTAGAATTTTACTGAAAACGCCTAACCTCTAACAAGGATATCATCTGAAGCTGAGGGAGGAATATTGATACATCGGATAAATTTTCCTCCATAGCCTAAGATCCAGCAATGGTGATTAATGATGGATGAGACTATGTTAGTTCAGAATACCTGCTTATATCCAAGTGCAATGCACAAACCAGGATGAACAAGCTCTCAGAGTCCCATCTTTTCTATAAGCAACTCCTACCCCTTTATAATAACTGAGCTTAGTCTGCCAAATATACTTCCAGCAAATACTGGAAGAAATCAGTATCAAATAATGACTTATCAAGTATGTATTAGTTGTCCGTTGCCCATCCACATGATCACATTTGTGTGACGTCCCCGCTCCTACACTCATCTGTTAACTGCACAAACCCTTTCCAGACAGGAAAACAACGAAACTACTCCAAATCAAACATGACTTGTCCCAGCACACTCAGAAACTGATTAGCCAAACTACAGCCTGATAACACACTTCAGATGTTGACCAAACCTCCGAATGTCTGACAACCCACAAAAGGGAGAAGAACTTCCTGAAAACTTCCAGCAGACGCATCTAAGCTGGTCACAACAGTGAAACTGACAGTTCACACCACAGCAAGTAGGTGCAGAAGTAGCCATGCTCTTGGCACTACAGGCCAGCAGAATTACCCTGAGTGATAAAATAGAAAGTCAGGTGTTTCAAAGTCTTCATCAATGCCCTTTAACAGTACTTCCTTTATGCCTAGAATATTTTGGTTTCTTTTCTCTCACCCTGAACAGCACAGCACTTTGCATTCTACATTATTCATTTATTAATGACAGTTTGACTCTCATCATTTCCATTAACCAGTGCCATCTGGTTAATAGATATTTCCATGGACTCAAATTATTTTGAAGACAGTGCAAATTTTGTCTGTGTTAACAAGTGAGGGATGTACCCTGCTTATATTCCTTTTATTTAGGATTCATTCTGGAAAGGAAACCTTACTCTTCAAATATTTTCAACTGATTTTTTGGGTGTTTTTTAAACCCTTTTGTAACACTTGCATCACTCTTTCCCAAGGTTACACAGCTTGTGGCAAAGCATACATACAGAAATAGAAAAGTCCTTTTACAGTTGTTGCCCTGAAACCTTATCAAAAGTCAGAGTCAGGAAAAAAAACAAAATTAAATAATCTATTTAATCTATTAAAAAATAAAAATCATGCGTAACTCAAATTTTTACTTTTAAAAAAGTCAAGCTCTCCCTTTGAAAGCAAACAAAAATACCACAATATGAAACAATACAGAAGTTGGACACAGTGCTTGTCGGGTGGGGTTTGGTATGGTGGGATTTTTTTTGTCCATGATACTTAGATACTCTAGTCAGAGAGTGAGATAAAGCAGTAAGAGAGAATAATGCTTTCATCTTTCTTCAGAGACACATGCAGATGTACTTGAACGGGGCTAAGGGAAAAGAGGAATAAAAGTGATGTCTGTTTTACAGCACTAACATTCAAACGCATACTACTTTAAATTGAAGCATCTAAATGCAGCATCTGTAGTAGTTGACAAAAACACAGATCCAGCTAACAAGGCTGTTGTTATTGCCATCATCTTCGATGCTCAGCTCATGCAGATGATGACTTGAAAACAATGAAAATTAAAACTCCTAAGCAGCAGCAGTCAAACTGCTCAAGAATCTTGATACCTCTCTCACAGAGTACCATTGGCTCCTGACAGCTGGATTCAGGCAGGCAAGGTAAAATGTTTCAATCTGTGCATCCCTCTGGTCTGTCTGCAGTGCAACGTACAACTTTAAACAGCCCTCAGTAAACAGTCTTCTCATCACTCCAGCCTAGGCTGAATTTTAATCAAGGTCCTTTAAATGCCATTGAACAAATCCATATACTATGGATTGCTTCTTGTATGCCTCTGGCCAACCACTATTTGGAGGGTCATTTATTATTTTTAGAAAACCAAAACAATCCAAAGCAACAGTACAAATTACAGCACATCTCAAAGCAGGGTGTAGTCATTTCTGGTCATTTTCTATCGCATGCGAATGAAGCCTTTAATTATTCCTTTAACATGACATAGTGGATGCATCCATCTCTTAGTTAGATGGGAGAAGGAACTATATTTATTTCATGATTAAGCAGCAGTTAAGTTTTCAGGCCACTTGCATGTTAAACTTGGATTCTAAAATTCATGTATTGTGCAATAAAGGCAACCAAAGATCAGAAATAGGGGAAGATCTCTCAACCGTAATAGTAACAACGAGTCCACAATTAAAAAGGGATGCTACATATGATGAAATGCTATATCTGCTTGTAAATTTTTTTTTGCAAATCTGTCTCAGGAAGATTAGACTCTGTGTATCAGTTATCAAACCAGGAGTATGTCTCCAGTAGATCTACAAGCTCAGCAACAACTTATTAGAAAGTGTACATGTGCAAGAGATGGGTGGAATGTGGTCATCACTTGACTGCTCTGTTCTGCAAAGAACTATATTAGGGAGGTATAAGCCAGCAGACTGCTGACTGCTACAGTTCTTTCTATCTCCCATAGATAAGACAATTAATCAAACTTTGCTTACTACCTGTCAAAAGCCTGTCTCTGTCCTCTTGTTGAAATAGAGAAAGAATGCAGGGGCACATCCCTCACTTACAGGTTCTGTCTTAAGGAGTGGTTCCAGTCATTTAGGGAAAACATTATTTCATGCTGGTAAACAGCTTTAGAAAAAATCTTCTCCTCCCTCTGTCTTTCTCACAAACAGTGCAACAGAGCAGCTGACAGGCAAGCAGAGATGACTTTCACTTGAGAAAGGAGTAGGGCTTAGCACAGCATCTGAGTGCAGCCCTCAAAGAAACCATAGTGTTTCTAACACCTTCCCCTCCTGTAAACTGCTGCCCACAGGTTTGGACCAAGCATCCATGTGGGCCACCCTGTGGCTCTGCCTAATTAGTTGTGGAATGGCATTCTGAAGACATGTGAGGCCATGCTGGACAGACACTTGTTTTGTGGCTTCAGTGTGCTGCTTCACGGAAGAACGTTCCCTTTGAGTTCTGAATGCCTCACAGATAAAGATCAAGGTTGAGTCTTCTGTGCTCTTCTCCTGACTTCCATCCCTGCCTCCAAAACAGCAGCCGAAGGAATGTGCTCTAGCAAGCATAGTAAAGGAGCATGAATCAGAAAGCCTGTGTGCCCTAAGTCCTAATTCTCCCCTGGCACAGAAGGTGCAAAAGAGACAATGAATGTGACCCAGAATTCCTATTTCCCTTTCTGTAAAGGATAACGCCAACAGGACATTGCACTATGACATACAAAAAACCAAGGGAACCACACACAAGCAAGAAGAATTCTAGGAAACTAAGCAATACAAATTATACACAGTATTCATTCCTTCTGCAATTTTGCCCAGGCTAATGGAATTTGAAGGTGTGGGCATCACCTCTTGGCTTTGCAATTGTCCTTTAGAGCTTGAATTTCAAACTGAACGGGCAGCCTCAGGGCTAGCAACCTGTGTTGTTCTGCAGGCTCAGACGAGGATAACCAAGGCAGATCTTTCAAGAAATTCATGTCTGGGAAAAATGTTCTCCCTGGCTCTTCATGTCAGAAGACTACAATACAATCAGAAGAGCAATCTGAAATGGGATGTGGGTTGTTTGGGTTTTTTTCTGCCATTACAATTACAGGCATTCACTTCCATTATGGGAAACTTATATAGATATATATATATTCTTAATTGGAGACTCCATAAGCATTCTTCAAGAAATATGTCGAGCCCTCTTCTTAGGAGGAGGAAAAAAGAAGAAGGAGCTGGAGGAAAAAAGAAGGAAGAATTTTCCCTTACACCTTCAAAAGCCTGAGGAACTGGATGTGCACACATCCTGAAATCAGAAACCTGCTGAAAGCAAGGTATGCCTTTTTGGTCAATTGCTAATGGTGCAATTAATCAATGTGCAAAATGGCCCCTATTAGCTTGGAAGGTATCCTAAAAGAGGTATGTTTCCCAAAGACATTGGGGGGGGGAAAAATAAAATAAAAGAGTTCCACTGAGGCTGGTTTTCATCAGAATTGAGGAAGGTGTAAAAAAAACGGTACATACATTAACCGTGAAGAACTACATCGGGGGAAAAAAAAGGCACATTAAGATCCTTCTTGCTATTGCTCACCCAGGCCAAAATGAGCCCAGGAATCTGGACAAACAGACACCATACGATGAGTTGAGAGTTCACCAAAATTGATGAAAATGCTACCACACTTGTTACCAATTGCTCTATGCACCTCTGCTCTGTGATTGACTAGATTTTTCAGTACTTTCATAGTAGACATTTCTTTCACACTATAGCCTAACAAAGTGCTAAAGATGACCAGTTGTTGAACACAGTCAATGCCCAGAATACACTTGTTTTGTATTACTTTCTGAATTAGGTTCAGACTAAGCATTTTTAAGTCTATTTTTATTTGTGTTGAAATAGATGCTTCAGTGTTTTTAGCTGTTAGAGCAGCAGCTGTTGCCACAGACTACTTTGTGCGTGCATGAGCAAGAGTTGGTTTCAATAACATTGAATTATTATTACTTAATAATTGGCAAGTAATTCCTCCTCCCTTCTCTTCCCCCCAACAAAAAAAAAAAAAAAAAAAAAAAAAAAATATAATAATTTATATGAGAAAGAAAAAAAATGTTCTTGATTAGGTTCCTCAGCCCAAGCATAATTAGACCACACTCAATTGTGAAGATCTCATTCTGGTTGTGCTTAAAGCTAATAAAGCACATTTGATTTCACTTAAAGTTGTATCCCTTCCTAACTTCCGTTTGCCACACTTCTTGATTAAACTACTTCATTTGGCAATTACAGCCTAAGGTATCAACTAAGAAAGAAATTTCTAATTTCCAGCATCCTCCACAGTCCTAACCTCCAAACATTTACAAAACAGAAACAAAAAACCCACACACAATCAAGCAAGAAATTCTAATGTTTCCATTCCCCAGCTTTTAGGCAGCATCCCTCAATTCACAATGATCGATTTTGTAAATTGAATTCTCCCACTCCAATAAAAAATCAGAATATTGGAAATAGAGGAAATTGCAACTTTTGTCTAAATACAAATACATTTTTCTCTCTAGTGAAGCCAAAGTAACTTTAAGTGAAATTTATGAGGGAGCATTCCAGATTTTTTTTTTTTTTCCAGGTCAAGTAGTTAATTCTAGTGGTTTTAGAGACATCAGGTTTTGACAGAACATGAAGCGTATTTTTTGCTTCTTCCCACTTCATAAAACTAGCTGATAAGTACCTTGAAAGATCTAAGCAAATACACTCAAATGAACCAATTTAACCCAAGTAAGATGTTTTTGGAAAAAGGATACTAAAAGGCAAAGTTAGCCTTTCATCCAGAGTCAACTGCAGATTCGTGCAGGCATTAGTCAAATTTTTCCATGAAAGAACTGTTTTCAGTGGCTCCTTGACTTTACGATTCTTTGAGTTATTCTTCTAAAGCAATGTTTCTCTAGTTGCAAAACCCGATGATTTCCATTTGTCATCCTGATTACACAACGTATGCAAAGAGTGCATTTTACAATATAATATTGACTAAAATATTAATAGAACATGGTGACAGGAACCAACTGAAAGTAATAACATGCACTTTGCTATTAACTGTGCGGTTTCCACCATTAGCCTATTCCCTTGAATTAGATTTTAGCTGTTGCCAAACTAGGAGTCGAGAATCTTTCCAAGTGTTAACATCTTCAGCTCTGCAACATGTTTCAGGAGCCAGTGCAGCCCAGTGACTCATTATGTGCGTAAAACTTTGCAGAAGATCACCGATCAGTTCTCAAGTCCTGTTTCTTTAGCCCTTGAATTGCAAATTAGAACATGGCATATAAGGAATTTTCACCTGAAGTTTAAAATGCCTGTATACATAGAAGTTTAATTTATTATTCTAATGACTTTCACAGCTTGAGATTCTCACTGGGAGACATGCCTGTATGCATTTAATAAGGCTGCAGAGATTGGGACTATTCCTGAAGGACTTTCTGAATCATTTCCAAAGCATCTTTTTATAGCTAGCAAAGTATAAATTATGTAAAAAGGCAATTAGATAGATACCATCAAATCTATTTGACTGTTAACCCCTCTTCGTTAGATTAATCTATAAACCTGAAAAGAATCCACTTTTAGCATTCTAAGACCTTTCTCACATATTTAGATGTGAAGATGTAATCATTCAAATAGCTGTGGCAGTGGGGGGCATAGGGAAAGGCAGGAAGTCTTCATGTTACTTTATTCTCAAGACCTAAACAGCACATTCATGACAAGTCTTCTGTCCTATTACTGTGCTGTTGGTAGCTCACAAACATAACTAATGAACCCAGCATTAGCTTTTTTGCAGTCTAGTAAAGAGATCTGATGCAGTCACCTAGTACACGAAAGTTTCTATCTGCTCTCCTTGCTGATGAAATCCTAGTTCTTTGGAGAAGCAAGAACAGAGAAGAAACATTCCAATAATCCACATAAATCAACCAGTAGCAGAGAATGAAGAGAACCAGTGGCAGAAAAACACAGTTCCAATTAAGCCATGTAATTTTTTTTTTCCACAGGATCTCCCCATAAATAACAAAAGATCAGGGTTGGTGCAACAGCTCTCTGCTCCTTTTCATAAAGGGCACTTCATTGCCTCCTCAGAGTTCACATATTATGGCAATGAATATTAAATAATGGCTTCATAGGGAGGGCATGAATGTGAAATTCCCAGGGGCTAACTTAGAGTCAAAAATTTCTCTTCTCCTCACAAGGAAGTTATAAAAAACACCACCATGCATTCCTGCCTTTTGAGGCCAAAATACTCCCGAGAACAGCATATCTCCAGTTTCAGTGCCCTTGAAGCCAGACAAGATCATTTAGTCTCAAACACGAACTGCAGCTTGCGTGTAATCCAAACTCAGATCTGAACATCTTCTTCTTCAACCATCTCTAATTATGGGTAACCTTGACTTGCTTTTTAGCTGGGTAAACATACAAGCTGGCTAAAGCATTTCTTGCACCATGGCAGAAGTCTAGATAATATATACATCAAAAGTGTTCTCTTCCCCTTCACCACATGACTTCTATTTTACGAGGCATGTCCAGAAGTAGAGATCATGTTAAACCATTTGACAAGAACATTCACTATTCCCCCCCCAATCAAAACTGACTGTGAGACTCCAGTTACAAAGACATTTTGTCAGTTCACCGCTGTAAGTGGCCACTTTTTATACACGCCAGCTAAGCAGAAACAACCTGAGACTTATGAATACTTATCAGATTTTGTGAAAGTCACACGCATCACACTGCTGTCTGACTCTCAATAGCAGAGGACTTCTGGGTGTCATTTGGAAATGAAAGGATGCTGTCATTACTCCAAGAGAAGAAGGAGAGCCAAATAAGATTCCTTGTGAAAGCAGCCCAATGATAGAATATTTTGATTAGATGACACCAAGAAATTGTCTGCTGGCAACCACACTTTTTCCCATTACAACAGGATGGTACAATAAAAGGGAATTTCTTTTCCAACTCTCATTCTACTGGGAGATTTCTGAAACCTCAAGTTTCATGAGACAACAGCCTCTAGAGATGAAGAAACAGGAGAAAGTATTTTCAGCAAATGTTTTTCTGGGAAACAAAAAGAAATGTTTCCTTACTTGCATTTATATGCATTTCCCTTCCTACAACTGATCTTCTCTCTTTATATGGTAAATCTTGCATTTCAAATTAAATAGCCTATCAAGAACACTTTTTAGTTTAAACATGCTGCCTGGCCTCCAGCCTGAGAGAGTTCATCAATATTACCAATGAGAACTGCTCACACATGGCCAGCACAGCAGACCTTCATGAGGAGCAGAAGATGGCCATATGGAGAGCATTTGTGAGCTACTGGTACCCCAACAGCACTCAGAACTGAAGCAAAGCCCAGCTCAGACCTCTCTGCAAGCACTGCCAGGTCTGGACCCGAGTGACAGCCCTATCACAGGGCAGTGACTGGGAGGCATATCCTCCCCTCTCTGCGTTTCTGCTTCCAG